>UCOK01015946.1:0-166381 GCA_900474325.1 Synergus umbraculus
CATGTAGACACTTTCCTATCAGCACTATCACCCATTTCACTAATTTACACAACAACTAAATCAAAATTAATACCTGAGAGCTCTTTCATTTGGGCCTCAAACGTAGCGAAAATTGGAAATATGTTTCCAGGAGCAGATCTAAAATCGCTCTGGCTATCTTGAAGCTCTTTCGCTCATCCCCACCAAGCTTACTTATCCAGGTTTCTTTCAATTAATAGGTGATAGGCTAACCAGAAAGTGGCACATCCCGCAAACTCTAATAATCGCGCGAAATACAATTCGATCGCCTCAAATGAAACAAACTCCCTAGGGAGAAATAGTCAGAGGTCGACAATAGATCAAAATAGTCGTCTGAATATGTAGAAGCTAGATCGTAATAAATGTTCGAGGGTGCAGGGAGACTAAAATTAAACGTGGCGAGAACCTTAGGCAAATCGATGTCTCCTTGCCTCCTTTCTCTTTTTTTCTTTTTATTCTTTTTAGGCTCTTCCTTGCGAAGTAGTTTCATACCCTAGTCGTGCCCATTCAAGTGTAATAGGAGTCTGCAATATTTCTGCACGTTAATCTTTGCGGGTCAAATGCAGAATCCTCTTTTATTCAATTGAAAGTTAAAATATGATATATGTGTTTCAAGAAAGGTATGCAAAGAAACATGCCACTGAATTTAAGAAAACGATAAAGAACCTTTTGCCAAGTACTGTATAGGAGATTCCTTTCTAGGTTTATAGCTTTAAAGATGTCAAAACATTTCACCGTAGAACTAAATTCCTGCTGCAGTGAATTTAAAACTCGATTTGCTAAAGCATTTTTATAATTTATGAAAAACATATTCATACTCTGCAAGCTTTAGTTAAAACAGTTTTTAATGAACAAGAGCAACACTCAACTATGAAAGTAAACACAAAAATAGCATATTAATTTGGAATGCCGTGGCTATAGCTTCACTGAAATTCGATGAGCGTAGCAAAAATATTGTCTCCTTTTTTTTTTTCTTTTTTGATCGTTAAAAAAAATCCAGGGGTTTCTGAATCCATTTGTACACGAACATCTAGATTTTCATCAGTTGTTCATGTATATAGTGCCTATATATGTAAATATTCTCAACTGTGTTGGTAGAAAAGCGATTTAGAAACATGAATGTACGTATGCGTTATTCGCTGTCGAATCTGCGAATTGACGGAGTGATTGGTTCCACAATCATAAAAAATAATCAATATGCCATGCAGAATGAACTGTGATATACAATTTGCTCCTTTTAAAAAAAATTCACAAATTATCTATGAGGAAAATAATAATTCTTATTTCCTGCAATACTATTATATTTCTTTTCTCTTGTTTTTTAAAGCAAAATTTGTATGAAAATATAATTTTTCAGCGTGTATAATACTTGAGGAAAATGTTTAAACTAGTAGATCATAAAAAAAAGCAGCAAACGAGAACGACCTAATTTATTCCAGACCCTACCATAAACACGTTTTAAGAAGTTCTCAAAAAACTTTATTTCAAACACAAAAACAGAATTTCGGTTTTGTGATTGCCATGCTTGAATTAAAAATAGTTAGAAGATATTTGATGCGATTTTAATTTTCTCATCTCTTTTCACTAACTAGCGGAAATACTTTCCAATACGAGCAAGTCCACGACGTTTCTATTTGAATTTAATTTCCAGAGGACTCTCAGCAGTGTGGCCAATTAAAATTGTATCCTTTTTTTTATGTTACTCCACTGATTATGCAATTGGAGTTCTTATAAAGATCCCCACATTGCTTATATTATAAAGTGCTTTTAAAAAAAATAAACGAGAAAAAATTGAAGAGTTTATCAAGTGAAGTTTAGTTTTGAACGTTCAAATGAACATTTTTTTCCAATTCTATTTTATCCAGAAATATTGTTCCAACTAAAAATAACAATATACATTACAAGTTTCTTTTATACAGAATTATTTTTAATGCAATCGTAGGTATTAGTATTTTAAAACTGATTCTAGTTTAAAATATACACTAAATAAAAAAATTTGTTAATTTGAACGAGCAGAACTTTTTTATGGAAATATTATAGCTAATATTAAAGTATTTTCGGCATTCAACAAAACCGACGTCGAAAATATGATAACATTGCCAAAGCTAGCTTTTCCTAATTAATAAGACGGATGACATGAAAACGTATAACTTCGAGACTACTCAAGTTCGGAAGGCGATTGCAAGATTGAGAGCTTTTGAAAGGCTTCGTTCCTTTAAGAAGGACCGCTCTCGAATCTAGAGTTACCTCTTTTCATTCATGAACTTGGGTGATTCAATACCAACTTTCTTCAACCACATGACCTTCAAGAAATTTCGAATGCTTCTAATTGGATTTGCTTCCTATTATATTAGAAGCAAAATCGCAGTCAATGGTGACTTACAAGTTGCAAATAGCAAAGATCATAGTTAGTATGTTTGTTTTAGTCCTGAGCTGTGATAATTCTTTGATAAAGTTAGATTCACTTATGTCACTTATTCCATTTAGAAAACGGAGGATAAAGACACTGCTGAATGTAGACATTCATCAGTTGGATCAGGATGGAATAAGTTAGCAGACATTTTAATGGAGCAGTGGCTGAATCAACTGCGTTACGGATCACGAAGAAGGCAGTATATTCAAGGTTTGTATATTCCGGATATACGGATAACGAGCTTCCTCTAGCTGCCTGTTACCGCTAATGAGCTACTGCTCTGTTTTCTGCTCTTCTATAAACCAAAGTGCATGACGTGTACCAACTGAGAATGCTAGCCCGCGACCTGCTTTATATCGGCGCTCATTGAAAACCAACCCTTTGCCACGCCACTATCTACAACTGCGGCAACGAGCGAACATGTGTGTGAATTTTCTTGCTTGTATATAGTTTGTTTACGAATCTCATGCACACGAACGTCGTAAACGTGTCTGACAGTTTTGCACCTTCTGGCGAGCAAACATGTCGTCAATTGCTCTATGTGTTACATCCGTGTGCGATAAACCTTTTTATTCAATTTTAAAAGCGAGGTCATTTCATTCGTCTCGTCGAGACTATTCATAAATTAAATTACTTTCAAGATGAGGCAGAATGAAAGGATCTTTGTGTTAAGATATTTTCAGCGTTTGGATAAATAAAATTATTCAAAATTTTAGTATTCTCTTACGCAAATCCCGTCTCTCACAATCAGAATAAAACGAGTCGTAATTCAAGTTTTTGTATTTTCTGGATTTTCAGGAGATTTAAGAAGACTAAAGAGTTTTAAAGAATTTCAAGGCATTTTAAGTGATATAAGTGATTACAAAATTTAAATTTAAAAAAATTAAAAGCAATTAAAGAAGTTAGATATACATAAAAAATGTGACAAGTTTCCAAAAGTTATATATAATTTTTCCTTGATTTTATGTTTTTATTGAATAATGATCTCACGATCAATTTCAATAGCTATTTGGCTGTCAAGATACTTCATAAACGAATTCTGTCCTATAAATTGAAATCAACGAAGTGTAAAACAGAAAAAGAAATTGATAACATAAAACTATGTGGGACACCGATAAAACCTTTCTTCTCCAAACGGAGCTGGTCAGCTTATATGAATTTTTATGAACCTAAACCCCCATCTCTTTTTCTCGTTATTGAATATATTTTTCCCTCAACTTGAATTACCATATTTCTGCCTTTAGAGTAAAAATTACGACTTCTTACTCCTATTAGATTTTCAATAAACTTCAATCTTGTTGCAAAAAAATATATCTATTATTATTTAGAAGAAAAAAGATAATTATTCTTAAATATTAAGATCTAAATATATTTAGAATGGAATCGACTTTAAATCCGCTTTTCTGACGCTGTTTTTTTCGATCTCGAATATTTGCAATTTTAATGAGCGCGAAAAATATTTTGCCACTTTTATTTTAGCTTGGCGCCAAGAGATGTAGCCTAGGATTCTCAAGCGGTGTAATTCAGAGTGGCACACGACACTAAATCGTTCCTATCAGCAACTCGTATTACGTTTTCAGTCGTCCTGGTGGATTAACTCATACCGGCCAGTTGACTTTTGACAACTTGCCTCGACCGCTGATTAATTTCAGACCGCTGCAATCCTCACCTACCCGTTTCGCGAGATCTGCTAAATTAAGGGGATGTAGAGAGTTCGCGACTGAGCTCTAATTATTGAACTGAATCCTCCAACTCGCTACAATCGAGACTTCATTAAGACTTCATAACTTTTGTAATCAGCACTATACCATTAGAATGTACACCAAAATAAATTCTATAATTCAACTCTAAGTTACTTTTCAAGCACATTTTATGTTAGTAGCTATAGCTCGTATAAAATAATATAGAATGAACAAAAATAAATAAATAGAACAAAAGATTGTATTATTGCATACTTTTGAAAAGATATAAGTTGAGGATTGCGTAAGTTTGAGCTTGAGAGGAAAATTACGTTCCTCAACTTGCCTCTTTACAAAATTCAGAAAGGAATTTCGCAAAAGTTAGCTAGCTATGATATGACTATGATATTATATCAGGCTTTTGCTACTAAAAATTAGAATTTTAAAGATTTTTTAAGTTTTATAGCATTACTTAACATTTTTCGTTCCTTAGCTTTAAACTATGACATTATTTTCACTATATTTTTGTTCTCTTTCAATTTAGCATTCGCCTTTTATCTGAGAGAAAACTTCATAAAATATTTCCAAGTAAGCTCTGAAAAGTCAAAACAGCAGGACCAGGCTTGAGCATCAGACTGTATCAGTGCTTATCCTACGAGGCTATATCCAGATTTATTGGTCAGACGTTGGATACGCTATTTCGGCTTTATTTATGAGGTCATCACAACGACAGTAAACTTGCGACGCACATATAAGCACAGGAGACGAAAGCAGAGGTTTACTGTTCGTTAACTTTCAGTTGCTTCAACGACTAGGCAAAAAAAAGACGACTAGGAGAAAACAAAACAATGACAAGTGAAAAGTTCCGCTCTGAAAAGTTCGAAAAGTTTACTTCTATTTCGAGCTTTAAACTTGATTTTATATGATTTAAAAATTTATTTGTATAACTTATAATAAAAATGATGGTATGTACTATGATGATAGTAAAAAAATGTTTACGGAGGTAAAACTATATTACTTGAAAATATAGTATTTGAATATTTCTATTCTTAGAAGTATCAATATTAATAAAACCGAAAGATAAGAAGTAGATGATTGCTGGGTGAAGAAAGTAGTACCATCTTCCATCTCGAGGAAACCTATCACTCGAGGCATTTTAACCCTTGACTACTGGGCCGTAAGTAGAAGAGCAGAAGTATTCATCCAGGTCAATATTTCCCTCTTTATTACAAATACTCTGGAATGAATATAGAGCTAGTGTTGAAGAATTCCGTTTCCAATTTTACATTTCTTCATCAAAGTCTTATAAATAATAAGAAAAAAGTAAATTGTACTCAAAAACATCAACATGGTTGATTATGATTGACTAGAAATATTATACGAGCTAAACAGTGCGTGGGAAAAAATGATATAAAATTATATGATTACAATTTGAAATTGATATTAACAATTTTAGGTCTTTTAAATGTGAGTTTTCTTAATTGTAAGTTGATTATATCAAATTTTGAAAAATTTTAAGGAATTTTAAGGGGTTTAACGAAACTTCATGGGATTTTAAATAATGTTATGGAATTTATAGGGATTTAGAACATTTCACGGAATCTTATGGAATTTCTAAGTATTTGAAATTGAAATAAGAAATTTAATGGTATTTTAAAAAATTACATAATATTTTATGAGATTTTGAATAATAGTTTTATGAGTGAGACGTCTTTTGAGTAAATCTAAAAAGTTAATTGACTATCTCTGCTTTCTCAATTTAAATTTAAATTATTATAATGTCAATTATTATACTATCTATATTTATATAGTTATCATAGTTAGATCAAAAAAAAAAAAAAAAAAAAAAAAAAAAGAATGAAGAAACACCACTGGGAACCAACTTTTCAATTTCTTTTACTCAATCAGAATTAATCACTAACTTTTCTCATCAATTTTCTGTAATAATGTACTAGAACATGCGAACAAATTGTTTATACCGCTCAATCATGTGGCGAATCGAACCCTCTGAATTAGAATTCCTCGATTCTGATTCGAAGTGACATACGTAATTCGCATCAGATGCGCATATGACTAATACCTAGTGTCCTATAATTTCGAGCCCTGTGGTCTGTTGACGTTAATCGCTAATATCGATTCGTCTAATCATGACTATTCACCGTATAAGTGTTTTGCAATACTCATTTTATCAAATCCAGTTTCATTATTGTGTAAAAAAAAGTTTTTATTGCAATTTCTTTAAATTAAAATAATTCAAAATAATTTTAAAAGAGTTTCCCTTAATATAAATAAATTTTTACTTTGAATTATTATAAAAAAAGTTTTTTTTTCTAAGTGTAACCGCACGGTATTTTCGAAACCAATATAGCCGATTAATTACGCACGAGTACATAAAAATTAATTAAACTAATGGACCGACGCTTGTCAATGACCCTGGAGTATAATAAAACTTTCATTGAACCATTTACCATGCAATTTAGAAAGACAATTGAGTTTTCATTCCAGTCATTGTATTTTTAGAGGAGAGAATTCTCCGCTATGAAAAACCGAAGAGGAAAGCAAATTGCTACGTATTATTTCACGGCTTCTGAAAATTCGCCAATAAGAGATTTCATATATGAAAGTATTTTTAATTCGAGTTTAGTTGTTATTTCTGTTTCAAGAATTTAAAAAAAGCAACCATTAAATTGAAAATATGAAAAGTGTAAATTAAAATCTAATTATAATTAAGTTTAAAAGTTAAAAAACTTTTAAAAATCGACCATCTAAAGCTTCTATTAATTTGTTCTTCATAATCCTGAAATTTTAATTTCGATTTAATTGCAATATAAAATTAACGAAATAAAGATCCATCAGTTTAATTTATTTCCACATTTCCAACATTTCTCTTCGTCCAGCAGCCCTTGATAATTTTCCATCGTTCAACCAAATTTCATTTCGTTTCATGAATATTTTTCAACGTAAACGAATTTTATTCCGTTTACGTCGATTAAGAGATAAAGCGAAAAATATAGAAGCAAATTTCAACTTTGTACTTTACTCTACGTTATAATAATAAAGTAAAGAATTTTTCATTCTCATTATTCTGGGCGTTATATGTTACAATTCTATGAAAAAAAAATAGTGAACGTAAAAGCAATAAAGGTCATGATGTAGAAAGGCAGAGTAGCGCTTTTAATTAAAGGATGCGATAAATAGCGACTAGGAAGAAGGGTTGACTCGAAATGTGTTCCAAATTTAATGGTGCTTTTAGATAATTAACGGGGAATGGCTCAGATAAAGTACATATTTTGTGTTCCAATCCTCTTTTTCCAATCTCTCCCGAAATTACGTCACTATTATGTACTTATTATTAATTAGGATTAACTCATTACATGCTCGATGAAATGAAAATTCATATGTTCAATTTGTTTAATATATGAAATGTTGCAGTTAAACAGAATTGCTTTATTGTTCACTGGAAATCGTAATAGAGGCAGATTTTTAATTTATTAACGGTGTTTACATGATTTCCAATAAATGCATATTATAATTTCGAAATTATTACACATGAACTGAGAGAAATAATTAATAATTATTGTGAATTTATGAAATGTCAATATTAAATTTACTTATTTAATAAAATTTTATGGTTTCACGAAATTATTACCAGTTTTGTTTCTTTCAGAACTGTATATGAGTATATTAAATTAAATCATTAATACGAGGCCTTTACTACGTGTATAGTCTAACAGTGTTTCAATTTAACAGGATTACGTCTAAATTGATCTCAATCCTTAGCTCCTTCAATGGAAAGTCTGTGTCACACGTCAGTTAATGTACACTGAGAAACTCTATGTTAGAAAAATTACTAATATCGATAGCGAGTAGAGGCAAAATCCCATAATTGAGACATTTTAATACAGAAAATAATAAATTTTACTATTTCAATAGTAATTTTTCCTATTTAAATAGTAAAATTGATTATTTTCTGTATTAAAATGTCTCAATTTTTGGATTTTGCCCCTACTTGCTATCTATATTAGTAACTTTTTTAACACAGAGTTTCTCAGTGTATAAGGTAGAAAAAAATATAGAACCCGAAATTTATCAAAATACTTTCAAAATAATAAATTATGAAATATCGATAGCAAACTTAAAAATTGGTACAAACGATAATAAACTTATTTAGTAGAACTATGGTATAAAAATAAAGAGTTTCTTCTCTGATGGATAATGAAATAAAAAGTAAGAGCCTTCCAAGATCGAATTTCAATTATCCATTACGAACCTTCTCTTCTTTTATACAATGGAGAGTAAAAAATAGATCTGAAATCCATCAAAGAATCCATTAAACTAAGAAGGAAAATATTTTCATTCGATTTTTCGAAACACTTTATTTTCACAAAAATTTCATATGAAAGCAATCAAATACTTTTTGTGGATCTTTAGTTTTTTCATCTTCTAGAAAAAATTTGAGCCACGCTAATTTTAATTCATTTTTATGAGAAAAGAAGATGAAGGAATACTGTTACTGAAATGGTCCCCACTAAACTGTACGAAATGCGAAAACTCTGAAGTTTGAAGTTTCAAAAAGTGCTGTAAACTTTTATATCCACCAAATTTAAGCTTTTGTAGAATTCAATCTTGCAAACTTTTCCACATATCATAGATTTTATATCCATAAAATAGCATCTATATATATTATGTAGAATATTGTAATATCAAATAGTTATTTTTACGTTCAGAGATTTTAGAAAGTTTCCAAGTCAGAATTATTGATTACCTAATCAATCAAGCATTTTCTGGACAGCTTGGAACTTATTAGAAAGCAGCTGCTCAATCACTTTTCACTTCAAAAGTCCCCAGTACTTTTTTTACTTTTCTCTACGATATATGTAAGAGTTCAAATAGTAATAGATTAAACTTGGAAATGAAGCGAATGGTTTTCCAATCTGATTTGCGGTTTGCGAATAAAGGTAAGTTAACCGCGATAGCACCGCAAATCTACGAACACAGAGCTCTCGTTTCTCATAAATACGTTTTTACTATGTCATCAACTATAATTGAATACGATATCAAATCCTGATTCATTATATTTTTTAATCTTCATTTTTTCTTCTTCACATTTTACACGATTTTATCGCTTTAAATGTAAATTCATTTCTTTTGCAGCTCTTTCACTATTTATAATAATTTATATTTATATAAATTTCATTAAAAGCTTATAAATTGTGTCTTTTTTACACACTGAGAAAAAAATACTTGGAAATCAATAAATATACTTTTGAATAAATAGAACTCGTTCAAAAGCACATATTTTATTGATTCAAATGTATTTTTTTCTCAAAGCAGAAGAGACGTATACAAAGTTAAATAATTGTTTCACTTTGCAATTTTTAGAAAGTTTTATTACAAGCAGGATTGATTGCAAAAAAAACCTAGACAGTTTAAGACTTTAGGTCGAAATTACGATCAGGTACAAGCATCCTTTTAAAGAGGAAGCGTGGGCGTGAAGCCTAGGATCCCTAAAATTTACGTCTTCTCTTTCCCCCAACAAATGTAAGTATCTTACAAAAATCGTTGAATCTTCATGTTCTACATTAGTTACAAACTCTTTACAACCCTTTTTCCGCAAGCTTGTTTTTCAAGAACCTTTTCCCTGATCCTGAAGAATCATTTATTTTAATTTACTTTTTTCACCAGTAAGTAAAAGACGAGACATTTCATAAATTAAAACAACTTTTGGAAGTTCATGAAGCTTTGTAACAAAATTTTCATTAGCAATTTTGATGTGTATTTCTATTACTACAATTAGCATAATACAAATAGTCAAATAGTTAATGTATACTTTACACTTTATGGAAAAGCAACCATTCGGTTTAATAGCTCGATCCGGCCTTGTATAATAAAAATATGCCTCTACGCAAATTACTCGTCTATTTGGAGATCCAATTAGAAATGTTAGAATTACCTTCATTCAAATTTGTAATTAACGATTTGATGCCAGAGCGCAGAAATTGCAATAGTAGTGAGTGAAGTGACAGATTCATTGGAATTCGGTTGAATAAACTACCTAACGTTTTTCCCTTGTCTATACTATAACATATATCTGTCCAAAATTCGATTTACTCTCAAACATCAAGAGAGTTGAAAAACAGGACGGAAGAAAAAAATTTTAATTTAAAATCTGTTTTTCGAATATGAAAAAGTTCTGGTATTTGCATCAATCTTTTATATACTGTTTTCAGTTTTTCGTGGTTCGTGGAAAATTAGAAAAAGTATATTTTTCATGACTGAGTTGCAATAGAAAAAAATGTGTGATTCATTTTTCAAAATATTTAAATTTTATCCTCAGTGATCCATTTAAATTTGGATAGATTGATTGTGCCATTAAAATTTGATGGCAACACGAAGGAAGTGTTGTCCTTTCATTACAAATTATTGAAAAGCTGTCTCCTATGCATTAAGGGTAGGTAGTGAATTATCGTCGAAGAATTTCAAAATTGACGTGACCCGATTTCTTATCTTGGAGAAAAATAAGAAAGAGATGATCCTTTCCTCATTTTTGTGACCTTGAACTAAAACATTCAATATCAATTCTTGAAATTGGTGACCCAGAATACTATAGACCCAGAATACCTTTTAATATTAAGCCTAGAGTCGATAGTCTTTTGACTTCGAGGAATGATGAATTTTGACGAGGAACTCGAGCCAAATTATACACGACGTTGATGTAACCCAATTTTCAACAGAGGACTTGCTAACTTATCACGATTCCCCTTCCATAAATCAAAGACTCATAATTTAAAAGAGATTTTTTTCACTTTAATATTATTTTTACTTAAAAAACGACCTAGTGGAGACCCTTCAGCAATTTTAAAAAGAAAATTAAGGGGATAAAAGATAAGCGAAATAACAGAATTGAAACACGAATACAAACAAATTTTGAGCATTCTTAGAAAGCAAAGCTTTTAAGTTCTCCGCCTTCGGCAAACTTGTGCGTAGGGTTTAGTGATAAAAAGAGAGGAGGAAGTCGTAATGCTTGCGAAACCTTCTCGTTATTCGTGAAAACGGTTGCGATTTTCCTATATCTCATTCCCATTTCAACAGGATAGCATCGAGACACGGAAAGGGAGTTTATACGGTGGCGACAAAACGAGCATAGGCCTTTTTCCCAATGTAACGCATCGTAGATTGGCTATCGATGCGATTTCCATAATCCCTTGCTTCAAATCCTCAATTTCGAATTTCCTATTTGAAGAATATAACACGCAAATATTACTTTCAACGACACACGACTCGTTTCTTCTCGAGAGCGAAATACGGGTTTTAAATTCTCCATCCGTTGAAAAATTTTCTACTTCATAAATCGAGCATTGTTATGTTGAAATCGACTGCCGCATAGGAATTAGAGACGTGAAAGGTACTTTTAACCATTTTCCCATTTCCTAGTTCCATTTTGACGCAATACAGAGATATACGTGATAAGTGAAAACCTGCAGGATATATTTTAGGCAGTACTATAAAGGCATTTATTATATAGATGTAAAGCAGTTTAATAGTTCATCTCGCGTAACTTTAACGTAATTTTCCATCTCTCGAAAATTCATTAGTCCAGTGTAACAAAGCCTTCGCAGTTTAGTCCCCATCCCTGTACACCATCACTTCTACCCATTTCGCTAATGTTGGGAAAAATTGCATTGTTACAAAAATAATGGCGAACAGTGCATCATGTGTCACAGGGACCCACCTGAAGATAATTAACACGAGAAGCTAATTAATACCATTCGTGTAATTACTAGAACGTAATCGGCGAAGCACCAACACTCGGTGAAAGCGAATAGGAAAGGCTAATTTAGAACGGGGTCTTGAAAAGGCGTTCTTCAATAAATAGAAACTTATTTATCACATTTAATAATTAAGTCAATTCTAATATTGTTCGAGAAAATTTCTCATTTTTTTTTAAATTAACTACCTCTCATTAAACCTCTGCATTATTTTTGTGGGTAAATCTAGCTAATCAGGGAGACGTGTCTATAACACTTGTTCCGGAGATTAATATTTAATGCTATCGAGCTTCATCATAATACAATGAAAGCTCATCATAATAATAATACAACTTACAAATATTGATTTTTATTGATAAAATAATTAGATAAGAGATAATAGATTTATATACTTACTGTTTGAATTTTTAGCAATGGTCTGTTTACTTCCTTCTGCTTCTTCTCTTTCTTCTTCTTCTTCTGACAACATTCTGGACGAAATTGGTATTTTCTTGCATTAATCTGTGTGTAATAATTTGAATGAAACTATCATTAGATAGATATATTATAAAAAATATCAAACTAATATTATTAATTTCTTTATGAAATTTACTTGAACGTAATATATTTAAAGTGAGATACTTACAGCTTGGACTTTGGACAGCAGGTTACACTGAAGGGAAATTATTAAAAATTAAATAAACCCTTCATCTAGTCTTAAAATTTTACGAGTTTCACAGTACCGTTTTCAAGAAGCTGAGTTGCAAGTTGGGCTTTTTACTAAGGTGCTTGACGTGTACTAACTTTCTTAATGCACGCTTCAGAAGTCTCTCTTCAAAAGCTGGTTCTATATATTTTGGACTTTCAAACTCAGTATTAGTTCTAAAAGTAAAATCTGTAATCTGATATAAAGCAACGAAATATAAGAAATTTAGATTTAAACAGTTTTTATTGAAATTTATTTAGCAAACACTTTTAATGATACTTATCCTGTTTATTTCTCATTTACTTTTTTTTTCTTTGCAACTGCTCTAACTGTGTAGTTTTGACTAACTTTACTTACTCGTAACCACTACTTTTTTATTTTTCCCTCTACTGTGTAATATATTCCGGAAGAAACTAAAAGAAAAGCGGGAGAGGTGCTCCAGCCACAGGAATCAAGTTGACCTAATTTTCTCTGCGTGAACACTAGGTCTCATTTATTTTATTATATTAGCTTCTAGCTAACTAAAATGTTTCCACAGTGGCCATCATAAGAAGATAATAGTCAACTGAAATTCTCAAAAGTATTTGAAAAGGAGGTTGTCTCAGTTTTAATTAAAACGTGAATTTAAAGGACAGACTTAAGATAGAGTAAATTACAAGAGACAAAATACTTCCTTTAAAGCATCCATTAAATGTGGCATTCTCCAGTCGCTGATTTATTTACAGTTACAGCTAATGAAACTTAATCATCTAAAGCAGGTTCCAAGTTCACCTGTAAAAAAATGACAGTATATTCCATCGTATTCCATACAATAAATTGTTATTACTCCAAAAAAAATATTCTGAAAATTCGAGCCCAGATTATTTTCCATATTTCTAATTACTTAACCAACTTTGGTACAAAATGTTCAGAGTTGGGTAACAACATCCCAAAATCGACTTCTTGGACCTATAATATATATAATCGTTAGTAGTGGTCGCCCCACATACGAGCGAGTCAACGTATTTTATTAACAATTTACATCAAAAGATAGCACCTCCAAGAGTTAAATTGTAAAATATTATTAATGTCTGTGTGTCTGTTTATGAGTTAACTTTTCACTGGAATGAAACTTAATTAACTATCCACTTCATACGGAATAACATACATAACGAAGCCCTAGGCTACTAGGTTTACATGGACACTGTAATCGGTGAGCTACCTCAAGATCGTAACTGCCAGGATGAGTGCCAAAAAGACCGTCATTTCCAAACTCAGACTGCTGACTCGGCTGCTTCCATTCGTTCCTACAAAAAAAGAATGATAACAGAACTTTTGAATAATTTGCTTTATAAATATTTATAGTGATAAGAATTTCAAAGAAAATAGAAAATTTTTAATAGAAAATTAAAAATTGGAGATTACATATATTTCTGTAAAAGTAGTATGTTCTGGTATAAGATTACAATGTTAAAAAATGGTCATGAAAGGGAAATGGTAAGACGGGAATGATTCGAGGTCCCAGACTGGAACCACGTTTCTCAAATAACTGATTCAAATCGTAGAGCAGCTCTCAGCAGCGATTTTCAACGAACCCCCATAACGACGAGATTACACGTTCGAGAGCTGAATACCTCTTACGAATTTCAACCATGTTCTGTGAGCAAGTGAGTTTCAAAAGGAAGTGAAAAGTTTTATGCCTCTAAACGTAACACACAATTTTCAATTTCAAATTGTAATTTTTCTCACAATATAACAATATCAAAAACATCTTTTTTGACCGTTTCATTATTTTGACTGGTTTTTGTTTCCCTCGATACAAATTATATTATTCCTTCTCGAAGTTACCAGCCATGATGAGTGAAAACTGGGTCTACTTGAGGTTTTAGCAAAAAGCAAAGAATCACATTATAGATGGCGGGCTAGTTTCTCGATTAAATTCTCCGTTAAAAAGCGGCGCGGTTGGTGGGAAAAAGTAAATTACTGCTCAGCGATAGACCGGAAGCTTGCCGGAAGGAAGAAACTCTGGGCGGGCACGACCGAATTAAGGAATTACGGTATTCCCCAGGCTCTACACCGGGAAAATTCATGGAAATTTTTGCCAGCGAGAACACGTACTTGGCTAACGACTGACAAGTGGCGAATGAGCAATTAACGATGAAATAATAGCATTTTTCATCGTTCCGTGTGTATTTTTCTCTCCTTTCGCCACACCGGATTATCTGTTTCGGGATTTTTATAAATCTTGTTTTTTTTTTTTTTACCAAGAGTAAAGTCGATATTTTCACCATTAAACTGTTGGCTATAATATTTCAATAAAAGACAGTTTCTCTTCGGAAAATAATGGATCAGTTAAATTTAAATTCTTTTTCCAACATTATAATCCCTTTAAAAATAAGTGATCTCTACTTTAATAAAATAGAAGCTAAATATATAAAATGAAGCCTTATTAAGTAGAAATTCATACATCAATAATTTTTTTAAGGCTTTATCATTAATTTTATCTTTGAAATATATTTTTCAAAGGTATCAGAATATTTCGAGAAAAATTCACTATCACTACTAGCATAGACTTCTTTCATGTTCTGATACGAAGGGATAAGCTTCATGTGTGTCTTATCCTTGGTGAAACGTGTTTTGCAAAACACGTATTATCCAGCTTCGTCTCATGATTGCCAGCATGTATATAATATTCCCTTCCCGTTCGTGTTGGATCTGTTGCACTGAATTTACTAATATATCTTTGATCAGAATTCCTATCACGATGTCTCAAAGCCCTTGAAAAACTATTCTTAGTTCAAATTATTAAAATATAAAAAACTGATGAAACTATCAAAATTAAAATATTTAAATTCAAATTTAAAAATTACTTGAAGAGCGTTGGCATATTACGTAATATTTGTTTTTGACGTGTTTTATTTATACTCGCGTATGTAACAAATTATAATATTTAATTTCATTACATATTTAATTTAAAATCTCATATATGTAAAATCAGAGCTTCTTTGTATGTAAAATGTTATAACGAACTAAACTTTTGTTTCACAAACTTTTAGATAGAGTTTTCACACTGAAAAACAGGAAAAAAAAGTAACAATACATGATTTCATATTTGTAATTAGTTTTCAGATGCACTTCGCTTAATTCTCCAGTAGAAAAAACTTTGCAGTCTAGATGCTTCTTTCATTCAATTATATCTCTATGAGCATAGAACCTTTGATCAAAAGAAACTCCTGGAATTCAGAGATGATAAGATGCTGAATTTTTGCTTCTCATTAGAGTACTTTCATAATGAACTTATATCAAGTTCTTTATAAAGTTTCCTCACTTTATTTTAAAAGGATATTATTGCAATTGCAATCAGCTAATCTTATTTCTCTAATTATAATGCTTTTACATAATGAAATTATTTTAAGAGGCAGTAATTTTGAAGAAAAATTTCGTGTTGTTTTAACATACATTTTCCCCTGTTTGAAATTTAAACAGAACCTGTATTATTATAGCCCTAATGGAAAATTGATTTTGCTACATGTTTTCTTTTAACTTTCCTCCCACTCTAGTTAGTATGTGTTTTTTAAAGTTTAACTTTTTCACTTTCACGGCTCTTGCGACTTCTGTGCTTTCTATATATATCGATCCTGTTTTATCCGGTCTGTGGCGGACATATATGTCAGAGAAAACCGTGCCATAAGAAATTCTTGAGCTTTCAGAAGAGTAACTTCAGAAGTTTCTCTTGAATATTGAAAATATGAATCTATATCACTCTTGACATACATAAAAAATAAATTCTATTAGACATTTTATCAATACGAATAAAAAGAAATAAACTAGAAACAATTAATACTGCAAACAAGATATTTCTTTTTAGTGCATCAATAAATTGTTCAATTTTCTACAGATATCATATTTTTTATATAAAATTTTCGAAGTTTCACCTTTACAATAAATAAAAATAAAAAACAATACAGAATAACAAAATTCAACAGCTATTAGTTTATAGTTTGAAGCTAACACGTAATTCAATTACTTGTTAAATACTTTGAAAATTATTATCGGGCATGTAAAATTGAATTCTTCCCTGAATTCCAGTCAATTTAAGGTTCTGATGGAACTCCCATTTGTCACTAGACAGCACGTAGTATATATGGTTCTATGAAATAATTACTCTTCGTTCATTGGAAGCTACGTGCTATAAATTTCACACGAATCTTTATCACCACTGTATATTGGGTTAATAAAGCGCACTTGTTTAATTTCAATTGTTTTATCACAGCGGTTTACAACACGATGCAGGCTGCGTACTGTATTACGTGCACTGACTTTACAAAGCAAGAAGAAGACGTAAATATCTTTCCAAGTTAGTAAGAAATTCCGCACGTAATTTATGAATTATTGAAAACAATTAATCACTAGTATATTGTGTACCATTTTGATGATCTCAAATTTCTTTATGGCCGAAGCTGGCTTGTGACTTTAATGTACAATTTATTTAAGGGCCTAGATCAGAGTACTTGGATCATCACAATTTGCTTACGCTTTACGATTCAAACAGGCTTATCTGGAAAGGTCTTAAAACCGGATTTAGGAGCCCATCGACATATCGTCATTTATTGTCCAGTTTATAACAAGCGTTTGATTGTAGACGGCTTGCTATCTGTCTTAACCGATTCTTGAAGCTGGGGGAATTGCTATATTTCAAGACTTCAAAGACAGCGTTCTCCTTCTTTCCCCTTCATAAAGAATTTCCTGCTGCTAAAGGTGCAGAGAATTTATTGAATTGGTCGAAAATTCAATCCGATAAAGAATTAAACGTTTCATTTTACATCTTGAAGAATTTTATTTAAAATCCAATTTACTTGATTCAAATTGAAGTTGCGATTGAAAGCCAAAAAGTAAATATAAATAATCAATAAAAAATATCTGTAATATCGAATTGGATTGCATTTTTAGTAACTTCAAAGGAGTATGGAAATATTCTGAAAAGAAATGACATTTTTTAATGTAAAACAAAGTAAAAGGTTCGAGAAAAAGTTTCGATAATTAAGAACGATAAAATATGTTTTAGTAGAGAAAATTTTAAAGTAGGATAAAAATGCTAAACATATAGGACAGGAATGTCGACATTCGCTATCCTAAAATTTCAAGGAAAGTTTCTTAGGATATAATTTATAAACGCGATAGTGCCAAAACCACCGGTGGAGCATTTCTCCCTCGTAAATATATTTCCCCTATGTAGAGAGTGTAGTAGCAGTATCAATATGAAGAAGTAAGAAGTTTCAGCACCGAGGCGTACTTCTGCAAAATGCATATATGTATGTATTTTAAAATTCTCTAAATTGTTGATGTACCTCTCGGTCAATATTTAAAGGGTCGTTCAAAAGCTGTCACGATTTACATTTAATCTCTTAAGTGCTAACTTTCGTACGTGCTGACATTTTCATGCTGAACTACATATGTTTTCATTGTTTAAAATTCGCACATCTATTCATCTTGAGTTCTGAATTCAGCACTTCAACTTATACTTGAGAGTAGAATAATTGTAGAAAGTTGGCGCAATTATCACTTTAACAAGTTGTCTAACTACCTGAAGAGAACAGTTGAATTACCTTTTTCGTCTTGAAACAAGTTTATTCAGTTTCATTATAATTAGATAATAGAATATGTAAGGAATGACAGTTTTATCGCAAGAAATGCAAAACCCTAAAGAATGAAATCTAAATAAAAAAAAATATGAGAAAAAATATGAAAAAAATCAATTTAAAATAGAGAGGATCTTATTTTTATGTTTTTTTCTAATTCTGTTTAAGTTAAAATTCTGAATTGAGTCAGATTTTATTTTATACGAAATTTCTCCCTGAGATCTTCACTTAGCAACATACTTGATCCCTGATCCTTTTCGAAGAAGCAGGTGTTTGTAAAGGATAAAGAGAGATTGACGAAGGAATAAAATCCTTCTAGCTAATGACATAAAGGATATTTCCTATAGTGAGCTCTTTAGAAATGGCTGCGGGCAGCTTTCATCTCAAAATTACTAATCTCTCGGCTGCAATGGGTAATCCTATCGTTTTACTTTTTGCCCCGACTTTTTATTAATTTACACCAGTTATATACGAAAATTAAAGTTGTAATTTTAATTTAAATGTGAAATTATTGTAATTGAAGTATTTTTTGCAGTATTGATTAATTTCTCTAACTTTTAGTAGAAATAATTTCAAATTTACACATTCTCTATGATTCATATCAGTAACGCGAATTAATACATATATGATGCGACTGCATTAATTTTGCGATAACGTATATCGAAATCACGAAACTCTCTAAATGTTTAAACTTTTATCAAAAATTGGGGATTAACTTCCCCAAATTAAATATGTATCAATATCATACTAATTTATAGTGCTGGAAAATATTATGTAACAGAAATAGAGTATTTCAGGGATTTCCGACTTCCTTAGTAAAGCAATATTCAATTTCAAATTTAGCATTTACAAATGGCGTTACCATCTTAGTCGGACAAGAAGGACATGAAACTATACTCTAGACTATAGAATCGAGGGAAACTTGGTTATGAGGCAAATCTGAAAGTATAATAGTTTATATTGCTTGAATCTTCCTACGAAGTATGATATAAGCGAGAAAATCTAAGTTTCTGAACATTCTGCATCTTATCATAATTTAGATACAAATTTAAATTTTTATACTGTTACCATCTAGCATGTAATTAATTCTAATATTAAAAAACAATGAAAATATGTTTTAAAATGTAAGAAATAAACGTACTAAAATTTTTTAAACTTTATACAGAAATTAAACTTGAATTGATACAAGCAAAGTTTCATCACTCAAAAAAAGTTCCACGCTCCGTTTTATTTGAGAAAAAATTATGCCAAATCTGTAAGACGAAAACGATAAAAGTAATTCCATTTTGGTAACTTTTCAACGTCTGAGATTCTTGCTGCTTCCCCCTTTTATAACTGATACCGAGGACTTGGAAGAGTGCACATAACTGTCAGAGGAGCGACATGAATCATGTAATAAATGGATCGGTATTATATCGCTGTGATCGTGACTATACAGGGGTTAGAGGCTCCATGATTGATTTCACGACAAAAGAGCACCACCGAAAACCACTTGCCTCGTTGATCTTTTATTCTTGCGCTCGTGGGGAAAAACCTGGTGGGTTCGATAAACCTCAATTTTGTGGTTGATGTTTTTAACGCCAATATGGTTTTTCTACAAAGAAATCCTTCCCTTGAGACCACGCTCTTAAGGCAGTTTAGAGTTTATCGTTTAAGAAGCTTTTTAAATTTAGAATCACAATATATAAGACTTGTGACATTAAATAAAATATTTGAAATAAAACAATTGAATATACGATCGAGTTTTTCCTATTTATAAACGGCAATTTACCTATATACGAGTTTGTTATAAAACGATCTATGAAAATGAAAATTCACTATTTCGTTTTTATCGTAAACATTGCGGCTGAATTCGTTCGCGCGTAACAAACCAATGATACGGAACGATAAGCCTTTAACGCGAAAATTATTGCGTGTAGGTCCTTCATCAGAAGCTATTGTTGATAATTAATTTCCGAAAATATTTTTCGAAATTTTCAAGATTTTTAAACTGGATATTGATTCCAAACTCAATTATTCTCTATAATTATCATTATAGAGAAGTATAATTAACATTATAGAGAATAATTAATTAGTTATGCATGAAATTGTGTTCCAGTCTAAATATGATAATAGTTAGATATTTGATTTGTTTATACTGATAGAAGAAGGGGGAAAAGGAAGGGTAAAAATGACCATCAGTGGAAAAATGCAAAAGGAGGAGAAAACCAAGATAAAAGAAGAACGAAACTGTTGGTTTACTTACGCCGACTATGGGGTGAGGCATCGCCAGTGATAGAGGCGATGAACGGAACGTCCTCGGTGATCTCGAGTTCGGCCGTTGCTTGATAAACAGGGGGAATATTGGCAAAGCAGCGAAGACGTAGTTTGCTATCTTGAAAAAAGCTAGGAAGAATCTTCAGCTCAAGACTCGACTCAGACATAATTTTGCCCTCTCTTACTGCAATTTTCCGAGGTTTCAGTCTGAACTCCAATCTGCTATTGCTATCAAGCTGCAACAAAACGTTATTGCTTTTCAGATAAAAAAATACAATCCAAATTTTCTTCCCTACTTTTTTTATTCCACTTTATAATATTTATAAATAAATTCAATTTGGCTAAAATAAACAAGTTGCCGATCGATAAAATACGAAATGCTCAACAATCTTATACAGAAGGTTTACTTTTTGATCAACTGTGAAAACATGAATTCTTGAAGCACCCACATGCAAATTTTATTGAAAAAACTTCGTGTAAAAAAATATGGGTAAGTGTTATAAAAATGAGCAACTCTCAAAAGATAAGCGATCCTTTCTGACGGGTTCTTTGAATCCGCGCAAAGCTTTTTCTTTCACGCTTGGCTAGAATCTTCGCGTCGTTAGCCTTTTTAGGAGGGATTTGGTTATAGTTAAGAGCTTGCGGATAACAAAGAATCAAAACACAATATGAATGACGGAAGTATTATCGTAAGAGGCTCAAAGAGACCGATTACTTACGAGGGTTGAGGAGGATTGAATTATTTTTTCAATTGAGAGTGGAAGGTTGCATAATTTCGAAATGAAACCATGGAGAAATTCTTAGTATAGATTATATTGATGAATAATAAACAAAAATATTATATTAAAAGCTAAGCATCGCCTTAGGTCGTGTAACTGAAAAATTTTTCCTCCGTCTGACTTATGATAGACTTGAACTACTTAAAATATAAAATCCTCTACAGAAAAAAATTTCTCTTTAATTTTTTTTTTTCTCGTGAAATAGAAATTTATATTCGAGTATCAATTCGGGGCTAATAACGTAATTTTAAAAGTAAATATTAGCACACTGTTCTGTGAAAATCGCCTCTATTGATTTGTTTGTAAACCGTAGCCACAAACCTGCAGACTTGTGTAGGAGAAATCACACATGTCATTTCACTAAATCAATTTAATCTGACGAGTATTCGAGCAAATGTTCATATTGATCTAATTGATTGTCAAACAAAATAAATTTTGTTTGTCACAATTTAAAATAATAAAAATGGAAATTAATTAAATTTTGTAATTATCGTTCAGTTTTCTTCAATGTGTACAATTTAACAACTTCAAAGAAACTTTACAATTTATCGACTGCAGGGAAAAGTCACAAAGTTAAAGCTCAGCTTTCGAAGTTAATGTTTCCTTCATATAAACAGCTGTAATAATAAAATAATTAAACAACACTTATTCCTTGATATAATAAGGGCCGACTTGGGAAGTAAAATTTTCCTGGGAAAAATGTACAATATGCATTAGTGATGATTTTCCCTTCACACCTGCCTTACTTTTACAAATTTAATATCAAAAGAAAAAGAATAAAGTATACTTTCGTGTCCTTTTCGAGCTCTATATAGAACCGTGAAAGAAACATTCTGAAAGAAGCAGTCACTCCTGAGAAAACCCTTATGAAAGGGTCACACTATACTTCTAAGAAAGACGAACGTGAAACACAAAAAAAGTGTGTAAATTCAGCACAGTTTCTTTTTTAAAGAAAATAATAAACTTCGGTTTATAGATATCAAAGAAAATTTCATAGAAAGAAATTAACAAAAATCGATTTCAAAGATGTGGGAAAAATTTGTTTTTTCAACTTCAAATATGTAATTATTTAAAAATGAAATATTTCAGTTTGAAAACATTGAGATAACGACACTGAAAGATTTTTCATTGAAAAAATGATAAAAGATATAGAATTGTATAAAATGGAGTAATCTTTTGTTGTAAGAATGTTCTTTTCATGAAGGAAATAATAGTATTTTTCGAGTTATAAAAGCAGAAATGGTGAAAAGTGCAGCAGAATTTTGAAACCTGACTTTAAGGTACCTTTAAGGGGAACCGTATCCATAATACAAAGGGCTCGAGGATGCTTGCTGTTACCTGCACGCTCGTATAAAAAAGCCAACGAGTCAGCGATTCCACCACACGCTACGAGCGATGGAGTGGTAAGGCGAGAATGCGTGATTTTATCGCAGATTTAACGTTCAATCCGATTTGAAATTTAATCATTTCATGATGTTACATTTCACTATTTCCCATCAAATCAAAATATAGTATCGATATGTCAGAGAGAAATCTACATCCTCTATTGCACAACACACAATTGTAATGTTTTAACAATCTGACAAGTTATTTCCTTCTTGAATTTACAACGTATTTTTAATTTTAATTTTTATTCGTCATATCCCTCTCAAAGCTTACAAACTTTTTAAAACCCCGGATACAATAATTTAACTAATAAATAGCATACAATTTTCTTTCCAGCTTTCCGCTAACGAGTTTTGTCGCATCTGGCCATATAAGGTTTTAACTACTGATAATCTGGTATTCTTTGTGAGCTCTAGATTCACTGCGGATTTGTGCAAAAATAATACTTTTTCGCTTGCAAAAATAAACTAAAGAAAAGGTCAGCCTTTTCATAAAATATATTTATTTTGATGTTTAAATGGAGGACACAGTTTTATCCCAACCGTTTTGTAATTTACAAGGCAGCCAGTGGTTATATCGAATGCAAATCGAACCGGAAAAGACTGCTGACTGAGTCTTTTGACGTAGCAATTCCCAATCTCATACTGACCCTTCGTTCCCATTGATCTTCCTATATGAGCATGCAGATTTTATTTTGCCTCTCTGCCTTTTCCCCAATGTAATCAGTCGGTCTGTATGCGGTTCAAGAAATCCAAGATTAGTATATAAATAAAGCCTTTTGCACAATGGAAAAAGTTGGATATATTTTTAAAAGAGGTTTTCCAATCTAATCTTATAAGGGGTCTTCCATAAACTACGTGGCCCAATTTTAGCCACTTTTTTACCTCTGGAACCCCTCCCACCCCTAGAGAAACCACATGGTTTATGGAAGACCCGTAAAGAAATTTTATAAATAAATCTGTGATCTGATAAGTAATACATTTTCTAGGATAATGTCTGGAATTCAACTTTTGTAAATTTGATTCAATTCAAGAGTCCACAAAAGTTGAAAAGTGCCATTTTTCTTATTCCTTACTCGCACCAGAGTATAAGAACTCATACCTCCTTAAAAAGAAGATATCTTAGCTTATACCAAGCTAACTTGAATCTGATTTCTTCTCAAGCTCGAAAAATAGGGCAATGAATTATCCCAAGGAATGTATACGACGCGAAATGTCCTCTTTCTTCTTTTATTCCTTCCTATTCGTTCCTGATAACGTTAGAATCCACAAAAAAAATCCTATCGAACAAAACGTTTGTCCAAATATCTCCACGATAGATGCATCGATTCTGGTAAAATTTATGCCCACAATACTCGCATACCTCCGCGACACGAGCTGTAAATTTCAAGGGAATCGACCACAAAATGTTTTATTGGTGCCGGTTCCTGCAGAGTGAAAGGAAAAATCACGATACCTTTTTCTCCACAACTCGTGCTCGCTTAAAAAATTCGTTGTACCCGGAAATCGATTTGGTCCAATATTGCAGAAATGCAAAACTTTTCGCTTACTTCGATTATTGAATAGAATGAAATGATCCAATAGAGATAGAGAGTTGATTCTATAGAATTGTAAATCTTGCAATTTACATTTTTATGACAAATACACAATTTCCGAATTACATCCATTCCACTGAATAAAATGATGAATGGGCGTCCAGTTTAGGATCATTGCCCGTTTATTGGTCGTTAATGAAAGAGAGGTCTTGATTTCATCTATAGGGCTATTAAGGCCCCACGTTAGCCTCTGACCTCAGTTCGATCTATCCTACCATGTGTAATTCCATCTCCTGGGTTTACACGAGGTTATCGAGGTATCATAACTCGAAGGATATCCGAGTGCAGGGAGTGAGTATAAAGCGGTAAGTGGTCGTTTCAAGCAGGTGGGGGAAGCCTGAAGCGAGATAAAGGACATTCGCGAGGCGACGAGTCGAGGACAGTTTATTGGCTGTGCAGAGAAATTCATTGATCACCAAGCACCCTCTCGTCACTGCTCGTTAACGACTTCCACCGAGTATACAAATAGATACAGATAATCATGGCGAATCTCATTAAATAGGATTCGTTAAGGCAAACGACAAACGCAAAGACCAACCTTAACATCCAGTTGACAAGAAACTTTCAAGAACTAACCAACAAGGAAACTTATCGATCGTTCACCAACAGAAGACGACTGAGTTGTGCTTTCCGACGAGGAAGTAAATATTTCCTCACCTCGCGCTATACTGTCAATTCGTTTTATTTTATTTTTTTTGTTTATTTTATATCTCTCAACTTTCTCAAGTTCCACGTTAAGTTCCGAGGTTTAAGTTTTATCCAGTAGCGAAACGAGTCGTAAGTAGTTTTCGCTTGCGAAATCTTGTATCGGTTCTGACCGATTGAGAGTTTCACCAGTGCTGTATGTGAACTTTACAAGATGTTGGTAAATAATGTATTTCCTCAAGAGCTTACAAATCTTTTAAATCCGATTTTGCAAGGCAGAGATATTGCTGACGCTCATTTTTGCAAATGTTTCCTTCAGAATTTTAACGGAAACTTGATTTTTATCGGTTTAGATACAATTCAAGAGCCTTACTTGCTTATATCCGAATAATTGAAACAAATATTTATTGTAAAAGAATGGAAATGCTGAAACCGGATTTCGGGAGTTTCATTATATTTGCACCAAAAAACGATGTCTTTGTGTTTTTTTAACATTTTAATTAGATTGAATTTAATTTAATTAGAAGCATGACTTTTTTTAGATTATATTTTAAATCAAAAGCTTCTGTAGATAATCCTGAAAACGATTTTCATAATCTTGTATGTTTGACAAAAGAATGATGTCTGATAGAAATATCAGTAACACATAAATAAATATAAGAAGCTCATGGAGAAATTTACGCTTGAACGAGTAAATGCATAAACATTTATTCTCTCCACTTCAGACACTTTCTCGAAATGATCGATCTTCACAATACATGTGTTTGATATAGCACGAGCTTAATGAAAAGGAACGAAGGAAAAATATGAAAAGATAAACCGGTTAGAACAAGAAGCATAAGAAATATATAAAGTCAGAAACTAGAAGTAGATAAAAGGCAGAAAAGAAAAACCTTAAAGGAATGCAGATAAAATAAGATATCTAGAAAAAGATAGAAAAGAAAGAAAATCAAGTCGTAAAGAAAGTTCTTTCCCTTCTCAATTCATAATACTTAAAATTAAAAATTTAGAGTTTATTCTTCAAATTCATTATTAAAAATTCCTCAATAAGTACAATTGATAAATCAATTTTGCTCCTTACAAATATTTCTATTCCAATTTCAATTCTATTTTAATTACAGCGCTGTAATTAAAATAGAATTGAAAGTGGAATAGAAATGTTTTTAAGCATCAAGATCAACTTAAAAATATTGACTTTTTGTAGATGATTTTTAAATGAAAATTTTCTATTCGCATCACTGTGATTAAAGATAAAAAGTGTAAAATTGTAAAATCGCAGAACGGAAGAAAGATAAATGTGAGAAAAAGATGTTGAGATAAGAAAAAATGTAGGAAATGTGTAGAAAGAAGAAATAGAGCAAGAGAAAGCTACCGACAGAACTTTAATCATCCAGTAAAGTCACGTAGCTTCAGTAGGTGAGTTGAGATGTTACTTACAGGTTCTCCATTGAGGGTCCACGTAATGGTGGGGGCGGGAAGTGAACCTCCCGATGTGCAATTCACCCGAAGTGTCTCGCCAGCCGGAATCCGGGGTCGGTCTGTCACGATAGTGGGGTCCGTTTTTGGGACATCTAATAATTATATAATTTAGCAGATGCAGTAAAGGGATTAAGTTAATTCTGGAATCAAGCCAAACACGAACAACCGACACTTCCTTTCAGCTAGACAAGGTGCTGCAACCTCGCGCAGAAAAAGAACATGTTACGTGCAACAATATGCGTGTTGGCAACAAAATGAACTCAGAAATTTGTCAACCCAATCTAATCCAATTAGGATGTCTTAGTTTCCTGACTTGTTCAAGAAAGATCGTTATCACATGTCTTATATGTGCTTTTTATATCATTAAATAGATTAAATGTCTGATTAAAATGAATCCAATGAAAATTTTGTAATATAAAGCAGTCCACTCAATCAAAATCGATTGAAATTTTCATTAAATAGTTTGGAAATCTTGAGGAAATTTAGTGGAATTACCGAACTATTGAGGAAGGTTTCCTCGGAAGGCTCGAGATTAAAATGAATGTGAAATAGCGGATATGCTTTGTTTCATAAGAATAAGAGTGTAATTTATTTTTATGATTATCAAATCTACTAATGTTTTTTTCAGATTTTTAAGTAAAGGATTCATTTAGTTGGATGATTTCTTTGTTGATTAACTATAGCGCATATTGCAGTGTTCGCTGCTAACATTAGCTATATTGGAAGTCATCAATCTAAATGTTCTACACTGTAGTTAATTAATTGACGCTGATTTAGGCCGGTTCGTCGTCGTTCAATATCTGAACTGAAATGCACATCATTCAGCTATGTAGGTACCTACATACCAAATTTGCTCCGAATTACTACGAAAATTCTAGTTACATCTTTAGGTTGTTTCATTCAAAAAAAGTTCCTAATTTCGAACCAAGATTCTTTTAGACTTGAAAGGAAAAGTGTCGGTTATTAATGAATCAAGGCGAAACATATATAATAATAAGATATAATGGATACAAAAAATATCAATAATCAATTGATTTTTAATATGGAAATAAACGTATAAAAATGAGTACATACCAACCACCATCATATGTGCTTGATCAGCTCTAGTTTCTAATGTCGGAAGTTCTTCCGAAGCTTCGCATTTGTAGATCCCAGACTGATTTCTGGAAACGTTGAGCAGCATCACGTCGTTCATGGTCGATCTCGTGAGCTGTGAAAATAAAGAACTTAGAGTCTGCTACAACTTTTAAAGCAATCATTCTTTATCTCTGTTTATCCTCTCCAAAAAAAAAGTAATTACTTTTTTTAAAAAAAAAAACATTGGTTTAGGATTGAATAGTAATATAAAAGGTTTTTGCCAATCTTTGGCTCAACCCATATTATACAAAAATTTAAAAAGAAGTTATTCATATGCAAAAATGCTGAAAATTGCAAATTTTCATAGCCACAATTTTCTCTCTCTGGGATTTGTTCGTATAAACCTCGGAACGAGGATAACGACATGATGCGTATATCACACGTAAAAAATTATTCTTTTCAGTTTCAGGCCAAAGAGGAAACTAAGGTAATTACATGCTAAGTACATATGTAGTTTGTCTTCGTGTATTGAGTATACTATTAATTATATAATTATATATTAATTATTTGTTATAAGAACGTTTTTATCTTTTTTGATATCTAAGTTTAGAGTTGAAAAATAATTAACCACTTCTTTGGCATTGACGCAAGCGGGACAATCTTTTTTTTTTTAGAACTCAAAAATGTTCAGATTCGTAATCAACGACCTTTCCGCCTGGGGTGCGATTCTGTAATTTCACTTTCACTTTCACCTCACTTCACTTCGTGAATTTACAAATACAACATTGAAAAAAAATGAAATCCGCCGTGAATTTTGACAAAACCTGAAGTGAGGTGAAAGTGAAAATGAGTTTAAGCTCTGACTTAAACATTTGATTAATTTTTGAATTTTATTTAATTTTAGTACGAGGACACCCATCCGAGTATAACCGAACCAAGCGCTGCTTAACTTCGGTGATCGAATAAGAAGCCTTAAACTATTCCATATGTCCCAGAGGACATTAAAATACTTCAATATTAGAATAATAAAAAATATTGAGATATTGTATCATATTAAATGATCTTAATATATTTTGTTCAATTAAAAAAACTTTGAAATTCCCGACTGAATTTTTACCATAACTATTCCCTTATTTTAAGATTACAACTGCGCCTTTTCCTAACACCAAGTGTGGTTTTGAATAACGAATGGAAGGCGACAAACAGGCGTTATCTAGAAAAATGAGTTTTGAGAAAATTGAGTTTAAACTTTTAAACTTCCCTAGTTCATGCATCAGTGAATAAACAGACCTGAATATTTTACGAGCGAATCTGAGCGAAAAATAAATCTAGTCAAACGAAAATTTTATTTTTTCTTACGATTTCACTAAGATAGAAAATTTTATATAAGAAACGGATTTAATATCCTTAGGTGAAATTAAGTCTCTTCGATATTTAATTTCCTTTATTAACAAACCCTTACACTAAGTATCCAATAATGCATAGAAAAAGTTGCCTTTCAAAGCTTCAAAAAAAGACTGAAGTCATAGCATATTCAATGATTTAAGAGAAGCTTTTAATATAATACCAACAGCTCTGTAAATTTATCTGTTAATTCATTAAATTGAAAATTGAGAAGAAATATTATCAGAAACGAGCACCAATATTGCTGTCATTATTGTTCTAATTATTTTTTATACAACATAAAAAAAAGTCACGAAAATAAAATCAAGGGAATAATCGAAGAATTCAGTAAAAAAATCAGGATTGAAGATTTGAATTCTATTTCAATTGATAAAGAAAAGTAATAATCTTCCGCATGATGCAAGCGTGGTGAAAAAATATATAATTTCTCTGTGTCAAATCGTCTGAACCCAAAATTAAACAAGAGCTTAAAGCTTTTTAAAAATCTCTGGAAAAAGGAGACATATATAGATTTGTATTTAACTTCCATTATCAATTGTTCGACTAGGGTTCAATTGAGGAGGATCAAATTGCTGGAACAGCGATCGAGTTCCTCTTTGTCTGGAGATTTTTTCAAGTACCTCATATATCCTAAATCAACAAGCGTTTTTCTGAACTCTTCAGCTTAGTTCTCTCTAATGGACCCTGATTTCAGTTGACCAACTTAATAACGCCACAACTTCTATGCACTATTGAACTCATTGGATACTCAAAAAGATCACGTAATTGAAAAACTCGTTTAGTAAAGCTTTCTTTAAAAACTGTTTTTGTACTTAATTCTTAATTGCAAATTCTGACGTGTGAAATTTGCATTGACGTGTTGCTATTGAGACGTAAATAAAAGTTCACTGTGATTAATTCGTGACTGTCAATTTGGCTTTCAAGGCCGATTACACACGAGAAACGAGAAAAGCTGTTGACTTAGGTTCAAGACAGCTTGAACGGAATTCTAAAAGGTCGAGCTTCGGTCGTAGCTAAGACCATAAATCAAGTGTATCGATCTTTTCCTTCATTGAGCTTTTAGGTTCGAAAAACCTTTCATACTGTGTAGACTATGTGCCCAGTAAGAAATTATAAAAAAAAGTGTCGTCGTTAGCTACTAGCTTAAAGCTTAAAGTCTCAATATGAGCTTCGGTCCCTTAGGCTGTTTTTTCATGAAGCAGACGATTTCGTGGGAAAACTGACAGACTCTAACACTATAACTTTTTGTAGTATACTTTCTTTCCTGAAAACGACTTACTCACACACACAGATAGACAAAAGTGTAACATAATCTTTCAAAAGACAATTTTATCCCTCTGTACGCAAAGAAATGTTCTCTCTCAGGAAGTTACTTCCTTGCAAGTACAATTTGTCAAAAGTATAATACAAAAGATTTTTGACGATCGAGCTTTTTATCGTATTTTAAAAAATATTAAGAATAGAATTTAACTTTCGGTAATTTGGAAAGAATAAACAGATTTCAAGTTTTTCAATTTAAGAATAGAGGTTTTTTGATGTTCAACTTACGTCGACTCTCATATTTCTCACAGTCAATGCAAGACCGGGAGGACTTCTTTTTGGTGCGTAGCGATAAAATTCTGCATCGTCTAGGTACCATTTAACTGTGTAGAGTAATTTTCCCTCAAGGTCGAATTCACAGGTCAGCCAGACGGCATCTCCTGATCGAACCACAGCAGGCACTGTGATTTTTAAGTTCCTTAAACCTATTGCACCTGAAAGCAAGAGAAATAAACAAACTCAGTCTATTTTACTAAAATATAAATATCAATAATCAATAATAATTTATAAACATGAAATATAATATAAAGAAAATGATAAAAGTTTATAAATTATCAGTTTATAATATAACATGTGAAAACTGAAGGAATAATATGTGTCGGTTATTCAATATAATGATTCAATTAACGAAAGGTTTTAATTTCTTATCGGCATTTTATATGTTTTGAAAATAATAGTATTGTAAGTTGACCAGACGAAGATAAATTAAATCATTTAAAGCACCCTGCCATCATTAGTCGACTAATGGCTTCATTCGTCTCAAGAGTCGAGCAAATTAGGATGAGCAGTCAGAACCAGATTAGTGCTGTCGATGTCCTGGAGGAGCATTACCAATAAAGGGCAACTATTAAGATCGTAGAATCCGACTGCCTTAGAAACGGAAGACGTCTCGAAACGGAGGGAAAAAAGGAAAAAAAAACAGTCGTCACGTCATCGCATCGGACGGAATTGGTAATATTGCGCCGCAACTCTCCCTCTTCAAGTTTCCGGATTTTACGCCACAAGGAGTCAAAAGGAGTGAAAAGACATTGAAAAGATGGGAAAACGGGAAATATCCTCACAAGAGGCTTCGCTAAGAATCTTGCGTAATTAAAAAGAATCGCTAAGAGAAAACTAAAGCCCGAACTTTCAATTCTCTCTTCAAAAAAGTTAAAGTTGATTTTAAATCTTTGATAATTTGATTCATGGGAGTAAATAAGATATCAAATTTTAATTAAAGAAAAAGTACATTAATACTTTGTCAAATGGTATACAAATTGTATATAAGAAAGTAATTCACAAAGACTTTCTATAGAATAAAGGATTAAATAACGAATACAGATTTTTCAATACGTATGAGCTATACAGAATAAAATCGCATTGTGGAGAACATTCAGAGAAAAGTATTATTGTTTCATCGAGTTTGCACAAAAAGGACTTTCTATATATATGTGCATGCTTTCTCGAGAAAATGTGCCATTGGGATATAAGAATAGTATAAGCTACCGTGCCTTGAAAAACTTTTTCCCAAACAGAGAAGTTAAAAGTGCATTTACCCACATCTCAGAAATAGCTTGCCTTTTCGTGGCACATGAAGAACTCCTAGAGAGCGAGTACGCACTTTCAGCAAAACGTTATGGCACTTCCCAGTGAGAAGTGTTAGACTCATTCTCTGGAATGAAGCAGAAGAGACCAATTAAGATAAAGAGAGCTTTCTCAACATGTTGGGCATGAAATATTGTTTCGAATGGAATTGTATTTAACACGAGTTGGAAGTATAGTATATGTGGAGAGCATGGGAGAAACAATTTATGACTCTATTAAACAAATTTATGTACATTGAACTATAAATTAAGCTCCAAGAACCAATCTGCTTTTGATTGCATTATGTCAACCGAAACTTTTGATGAATCACCTTTGCGATAGGAATTTACTTTCTAAAATCTATATTAAGTAACGTGTCGTATTTTAAAATATCTAAATAAAGAAGTTTCTTTTTTCGAGAACATTTTTTTTTTGATAATGCACAAAAGATTGAAAAATGTATTCAGAAAGATAAAGGAAGTATATGAAAACATTCCAGTGTCCTTTTCCTTGCATTCAATGGTTTCTGCTGGGATTTAAGACAAAGGTCTCTTGCAACATTTAATGAACGCTCGTGCATCATTCACGTTTCTTTTTTCTTGTGTAAATATCTTCAGGGGTTTTAAAAGTTTTTTTTTTCTGTTTTACGAAGCTGAGCGTGCATTACAAAATTTTTCCGTCGTTCATTCATTTATCAGACGCCTCGTCCAAGCTTCGAACCTGAGCTTTCCATTACGTAATAGGCTTTACGCTTGTTCGCCCTTCCCATTCTTTGGAAAGAAAATTATTGCACGCAGCAGTAGAAATGGAAAGACAGAAGAATGGAATGGGGTGATTGCGCCCATGCTATTGTTCACGCGGAATGAATATACTCTTGCCTCGTTTCGACACTAGAGAGACACTAGAGCAGAGATAGACTGAGCGTAGGTACTGTTAACCGCACGAAAATTCAGCCTACGATCTTCGATCGTAACTTTCTATTGATCAAATAGGGACAGCTAAAATTGAAACGATTTCGAAGATTTTGAAACGCTATTTTACATATTAAAATTGTTACGTTGTTTACGCATCCCGAACACAATATAATTCAGCACTGAAAGCGTGGACGTGAAGCATATGATTTACGCATGTGTGTATGTAACGCGAGAATTGACTAGAAATTGATTTCGAAATTCCTGAGTAATTTAAAACTGTTATTGAATTAGATATCAATTGAAAGCCCTAATTAATCACTTATATCTGACCTGCAATTTAAATTCTGTAATTCATTATCAAGAAACTTTACTGTTGATTAAATTCTGTTTAGCAAGATTTCAATTCAATCTTACCATTTTCAGAAATTAGATAAGATTGAGTAAAATTATCAAACTTAGTAAGGAACTTTAAGTAATTAAGCAATGTCGAGAATATCTGAGCGACACCATTGCCACCTTCAATATTCAGAAAGCAGAGCGACGTTGAGATGATTAATTACTAAAATAGAAACTGGTAAGATCCTCTAATTGCTTGATATATATCCTCAAGTATATCGACAATTTAATTACAAGCGATAATCATTTTCCATCTTATATGAATTTTCTTTACTCAGTAATATATATGTAACAATATTATCCAAGCTGAAGCTTAGAATATTCAGACAACACGGTATTGATTAAATAAGTCGAGTTATATGTTAACAGAAATTTGTTGATAAAGCAATTAACATACGTGATATTCAGACGTATCTCAGGATTTCATCATCACAGAATCTATTACTCCCTATCATTAAACATTGACCAATTGGACTCAAGCATATGAGAAATTAATTAGGGCTATTCAATTTCATCCATAGATGGTAATATATTTACACATGGTGACCGTTCTGTGACTTTAGAGCCAAATTATGCTTGAATTCATCCCCTTTAAATTTAATGAAGCAAATTGGGCGATCCTCTGGTGCTACGTTTAACCAATAAGTATACTAAAGTCCTATGTGCCTCAAATTAAACTCACTTTGAATAAGTCTTATATATTAATTTTAATGTATATTAAAAATCATATTCATTAAAATTTTACGATTTCTAACTTTGCCCTCCTCAATTCTCATTTTTTATATCAAAAAGTTTTTCCTCATATAGATTTTCAGTTAATGATATAATGAACCTCGGTGTCAGGATTGTACAAACTTTTCCAGGGAAGAAGTTACTTTGAAAGTGTTCATATCAGGGTATGAATAACTTCCTACCCAGAGTTAGATCGATTGATTCGAGCTTGGATTCAGTTCTGATTTGATTTTATCATTAATGAGTGTAGCAAAATAAAAAATAAGAGATATGTTCGGACCTTGGATGTGAAAGAGCGAGTGAGAAAAATGAAAAGCGAATAACGAAGAGAGATGGAGAACCAGGCACGAGTTACCAAGACTTGTGATATATGTCTGTTAATTACGCGTATGAATTACGAGCAAGAAGGGTGCACGAACTCGATGTGGCAGTGCTTTGCACCCTGACAAATTTATTCGTCCAATTTCCGATATCGGTCGTAGACGTCCTCATTTGAAAACAACTTACACCTCCTGCAACATTTATTTTCAAGTTAATTTACCTTTCTTAATTTTCACATTTTTTATTTTATTTGCGATCTCTAAACGTCTTGGTGAATGTTTGTAAGAGAAATGTAAGTTGATGATTATTAAATTAAAAATTCCTAGCAGCAATTAATAAAAGTAAATGCAAAGGGAAAGTTCCTGACAGTTCTATCGTGTAGGCTTCTTTGAATTTCGTCCACGAGAGAGGAAAAACTTTTTAGCAGCTACGAATTTCAACAAATGATTCTGGACGTCCTTTCAAAAGCGAGAAATGTCCAGAGGGTCATATAATGAATGTCGTAAAAAGATATTTTTATAATTTGGAGGAAAAGTCGAGATATATTAAAAACTGCGTTGCTTATCTCACTCATGTCTTAGATTTTCTAATTATAAAATGTAAAAAAAAAACTTCAGTAAAAAAAAACTGTTCTAAAAAAAGTTGCTTGAAAATTTTTCGTTAGTTTCCGGCTTTTGACGGAGATTAAATTCAAATTATTTTTATAATTTCTAACTTTTGTACTTCATCAAGAGTACTCATTACATTATAAAAATTTAGACCTTGAAATGATCATTAGTCAAGAAAAAGCACAAAGGCCATGAAATATTTTACTTTCACTCGCTAAAAATGTGCATCTAGTGAATTATTTTTACCCGGATTTTAGACTCATTGAATTAATTAGAGTTTTTCTACTTTTTTATGGAAAGAAATTTACAAATAGCTGACGAAGAAGTTAAGAATACTCCCTTTTACTCTATCCTCTGGAAAGAAGAGGTTGAGGAATAGAGAAAATTCCTCTATAGCCACTGAATATCTTTATAGCGGATCCTTTACATTTTTCTCTTGAATAGGATTTCAGCCAATAAGATTCCACGATTCACGTTAAAAGATAATAAGGTTGCAAAATAAATCATGCGAATTAAGTATTATATTATGCTTATAAAATGCATCATTTTTAAAACAAGGAATTTGCTATGGCATGAAAGTCAATTTTCTAGAAGATTCGAATCCTTAATGTCTTTCTAATACACAATCGAAAAAAAACATGGCAAAAAACCAACCCCTGATGTTAGACATCATTACAGTTCGAACTGATTCAACTTGATGGTTGTCAAGGGTTGTTTTTCATGATATAATTTCCACTTGGTCATTCAAGGTGATGGATCACATCAATATTTTTACATCTTACAATCATACATTTTTTTTTTAATTTTTAATGTGGCTTTGGGGAATGCACGATATCCGTGGCGAGAAATTTTTATGCAGATTCAAATGGGTTTTTCGTGGTGCGGATTCCGATAGGATTTTTTGTGAGAAAAATGAATCTGGACCTTTTACAATCATATCTCGATTAGTTTTCGAGGTACCGATTTTTTTTATACATTGTGATGTAAAATGAAATTGTCAAGTGAAAAGTTAAGATTTTCTTCGCTAATATCTTTCTGAAATTGCATCGCGAAGTAAGCCCTCAAGATGCTCAATCTCTGGAATGTTGGATTCTGGCTGGCTTCGACCCAACGCTTCCTCTTAACCTGATTAAATGACATTTATTGTCACCCGTCCTCCCAACTCCATATCCCACTTTCTTGAAATAAGCGTATCCCTGTTTCTATATTTCTATAAATGTCTACTGGCTTCTACTGAAATTTCTGATTTTTTTTTAAACGACAAAGAATGCTCGACTAAAGAAAACTGCAGCTCTGATTGGTAGATATTAAGCTTTTGCACGATTCACCAGCGGTTGGTACCAATTCACCTTTTCTGTGTGCCTTCATTCGCTCCTCTGCAAAATTAAAGACGTTAGATGCGGGTCGAACTGCCGCCCCATTTTTCCAAGTCGAGAAAAACCGTCCGAATTCGTTCCCTGCACAAATTGAATCAAATGAAGCGATTTAAAATTCACAAAAAGGGAAACACAAATATAATGTGGATTTTGAACACCTCTTTTTGTAAATGTCCCTCGTTTATAGGATTCTTGATAATATACGAGGATCGGGATTGCGGTCGTGATAAAAAAAAACTGAGATAGCAAATTAAAAGATTTTCTTCAACGTTTTATCGATATCGGCATTTTTCTTTCATGTATTTAGTTGTAGATTGAACTTTTCCTAAACATGCCTCGATTCCTAGAGAGAAGTTATTTAATTAATTTATCGGAAAAATCCTGATAGTAAAATGAATGAATTCTTTACATTCTCTTTTAGAAAAATTTAAAAATATATATTTACTACTTTAAAAATTATCTGGCTAAAGTTTTTCCACATTCAAATGAACGAACTGTTGTATTGACTGTATTTTAAACTAGAAACAATGTTTTTGTGAAAAACACTTGTAATGCCTATTTTTATTTTTAGTTGAAACAATATCTCTGGACGAAATAGTACTGAGAAAAAGTATTGCATTCATTTGAGCGTTCAAAACTTCTAGGAAATTAAGGATAATGGAAAAAAAGCATTAATTCTTTTTTTCCAGGAAGTAAACCTGAAAGCGCTCTCAGTACAATTTTAGTGTCCGCTGCTCAGCGACTGAAGACTGTAAAAGTTGTGTTGAGGGAATTAAGGAATCGGCTCTAATTGACACGAATTCGCATTGCAGTGAAAGCATCTACGAGAAACGTAAGTCAGTTGCTGGAAATCGACACTTGAGGTTACTTTTATTGCAAAAAAAGACGTAATTCCTCACGTAAGTCGAACCAATACCACTGAGCTTATCTCTTTAGTTTACAGAAAATAAATTTCACGAGTAGTTGGTGTAATCAGAAGTTAATATAATATAATATGCTTTTCAAAGATGAATTTAATATCGTTTTCTAAAGTTCCTAAAAGGTTTTATGGTACGATTCTCGAGATGCGAAGTTTTTTTGTGATGTGTATTTAGATTTGTAAAATAATTATGTACATATAAAATAATCACATATCCCTATAATCCTTTTACTTACATACACGTTTGGCAATGGTATCCCAGTTGTAGCTGCCAAAGTGGGAAGGACTTTCAACACGATATATGTTCTCGAAGCTTTAAGGAGAAAGAGAGCTTTCCGAATGATTTCATTCAGCCGTAGGAGGAATCCACTACATTTTAGATTTTTCAAAAATGCTTTGTGGAAAAAAAGAAGGAAAAATAAAGAGTTCTTTAGAAATGGGAGCCTTGCCATATCCGCCGGAAGAATAAACACGATTATATTTGCACGCGCACTACAAATAAGAAGCAAGGAGAGCAAATTCAATTTTCAATTCGTGAACGCAATACCAGAAACGAAAAGCTTGGCGTAGAAATAAGGGGGAAACAAGGCACGAAAAAAAGACAAAAAGGTTGAGGGCACTTCGGATAGGTAAGGTAATAAAACCAATGCTTGGAGGCATCTTACTATATATTTATATATATATTTTTATTTTGTTGTCTTCTGAACGAAGATTTTACAAAAGTCCATCTAAAAAAGAGTGAGGAACATTAATTAACGCAATGCTCCTTAATGTAACTTTGGCGGGAACCAATTAAAAACCAGTAGTGCAAAATTCCATTCCGCTAACTGAATAAAACTTCAAATGCTTTAAAACCTTTGCACAATTTCTGTTTTTACGAAAATAAAAGAGATAAATAAAAATAAAGGCGATATAATTAGCATGTATGCCCTTAATGATAGAAGAGAAATTCTAGATCGTCATTCCGACTAAAGTAGCACAGTAGGAAAATTTGTGAATAAAGGTCGAGAGGAAGTTTCTGTGGCAAGGGTAAGAGGGGAAATTCTAAAGATAAGCCTGCAGAGAAAAAGTTCCTTAATCCTGTCCATAATACGATTACTTCTTATGTACCACCACGGCGAGACGGTTTCGCAATACTAACTATAAATATATATTTAAGTGTATGTGCGAATGTACATTGTACATGAAAAGTTCGTACGCGCTTTTTCCACGAAGAAAGCTTTTGTACTGTTAGAGAATAATAGCGTCATAAATCTATAAAAAAAGATGTGATAGTCCCGCTGAAACATCATAAGGCCGTCAATGTCTTCTGAAAAAGCACGTTGCTTTTCCTTTTTTTTTTTGGTATCGCTACATACTATTACACGTATTTTCTATTTTTTCTAACTAATTCTGATGAAAAGTCTTTTGAGTAATATTTAGATACAAAAGACGTCAATGTCTTTTTTTCTTTCTTCTTATCAGGTGGGCGTAATGTATCTCGGTTATGTTATATGTATTGGTCGGACGAGCAATAAATTTCAAGCAATAAATGTGGTTGATCACAAAACGAAGCTTATAAATTAAATTCCAGTAATTAATTTTCTTGAAAATTAATTCAGGAATGGTGTACGATAAAACATTAATATTTCAATTGTTAATCCGTATTGGAAAATATATAAAGTCTAAATAATAAAAAACACGAAATAGCTATAAAATCCTTCATTTCTTTTAAGTTTCTCTACTTATAGTTAGACTTCTGTTTTATGTCTAGAATGAGAGAAACACGGAAAATATTATGAGTCTCCGTTAAAGAATATAAACCACTAAGATTGTAATTTGTGATTCGTTGTGTAGCTTTAAAACGAATTTTCTTCTGGAAGAGAAAAACAAAGGTGACGAAGAAAAAGGCTCACATTATTCTCATCTAGTAAGAAATACTTTCGTAGAAGAAAAATACTTTTTTATCATCAATAGAACAAAAAAACCTATTTTTTTGCGAAATTAAAATGGGTGAAAGTTACAAACAACTTTCCATTTCCTATGCAAAAAAATCTTGTAGGTATTCCTATACCTTATAATATCAACTTTTTGAATTTTCACCTATCTCTGGCTTCTCAAACTTTTATGTCAAGCACGTAAAAGCGCCTCAGAAAGTAAACTTTCCAACTTGGAGCACCCTTGAGCATTACTTGCATGTTTCTCGACATCGCGGTCGCAACAAAACGTACAATTTCCTTTTCCCAAATGCCTCAACATGACTACAAATAGTTCGTGTTGATGAAAGTATATTTAATACGTAATATAAATATTACTGTTAATTATCAGACGGTAACTTGTTGTTTATTAAATAATTTTTATCATTGTCGGGTTAATTTACTAAACAAATTGTGTCCGCTAATTTGTCCCCATTGCGTTTTAAATATGTACGATATAGAGTTTTAAATGAAAATGATTGCAGTATTTGTCCATTCATTTGATCAGAATCCACTTTAAATTTCAATCTCCATGACAGCCAATAGCACTTAATTTTCACAACAAAATGCTCTCGAGATAAATTTCATTGAAACAACGTTTCTGTATGTTTCCACGTACAAATATGTGACGAATGCTTTTTAAAATTTAATTCCTAATTCTGAGTAGGTACTCTTCGCAGAATGCTTTGGAAGTTATATTTAAATGGAATTGCAGAAATTTAATTGCACATGATTTTGACAGAAGCAGATAAATGGAATACCAACCAAGTTTAAACAATTTCTAACAGAAAGAAGCGCAAAACGTTGCTACATACAGTTAACAAAAGATGAATAATTTAAGGAGAATTTTTTAATTTTGAAACCTGCGAATGAAGGAAACGGACCTTGGTCTAGTTTTTCTATACAACTCTGTTTTTAAACTACAATAAGCGAGTAAAATATGAAAGGTATACAGGAAAGAGGGTTCATGAAAATTAATATCTTTTGCACATACATATATATTTGTAACTGCTGTGAGTTTTTTCACGCTCTAAACAACTGCTCTTGTAATCCAAGAATTCTTCTTTTCGCACACCCACAAAAGTTAGGGAAGAGAAAATGATATCCTTTGTCTTCGAGAAAAAACAGAGTGAAGAACGCGAAATCCGTTTCGACTACCACAATTGTTTAGACTTAGAGCGAAAAAATTTAATTTATCATTTTTTTTAATATAATCTTTTTAACTAGTATTTCGCAATTTTAAATTTATCTTGTTCGAATTTTCAAAAGTGCCTCTTTTTTATTTTAGGTAGGAATAAGGTATAAGTTTGCAAAGTAAATTCTAAGATTCCTCATCGACTTTGTTATTTTAAAGGAACCTTCACAGTCGAAAACAATAATATTATTGCTGCGTCGATGTAGCTTTAATCATATTCTAAACTTTCTTTGTATGAATTATCATAAGAAATAAAATATCTCAAGAGTTAGTGAAGTATATTAAACTAGCTGTGAAGTTTCAACTTTTGTGCTCATTCAATGAGCACTTTGCTTCCTTCAAGTAAATTTGATTTGCTTTTATTAACCATAACTTTTTAACTTTTCGATAAAATATAATTATATTATAAAATATATAATATAAAATATAATTATAATTATTTGAAAAGTTATGGTGGAAAAATCAATTTTAAAAAATTTATAAAAGTACATAAAACTTGTTAAACGCTTGTAAAAAATTTAACTTGATATATACTGGAATAAGTGTGCTAAAAATTAATTTATCTGTATGATTTTATGAACCTTGATAGAAAGTTAAGAGCATTCGTTACTTAAAGTATAAATTATTTTCATTTGCAAAGAAAGACCTCTACACATCAACATAAAAATAAAAAATAACACACTCGCTACAATTCATTTATGTACAACAGACGACGGAAAAACACTTTACGGATTTTCTACTTTTGCCACTTTCTTTAACAAAGCTCTATTCCCCTACACCTGTTGCACCTTTCTATTTATGGCTCTGTACCACTTTTATTATGACCATCTAGTAAATAATTAGAAGAATATAAAATTTATTATCTGCCGAAAAGAGCAAGTGACCGAATAAACTATTTCTCAAGTCCAGGAATTTCTAACATGATTGAAAATAAATTAAAAGCAATGTGTTTGAATAACATATGAATTAAGTACATAAGCTTATCTTTTTATTATTTTAATGTAAATTTATCTTTAATTTGGAAAATAATCTTATTTCTAGAACACTGTTCAAGACTTAAAATTTATTTTTCAAGGCTTCAAATTTATTATCAATTACTAAAGGGGAAATCAGAGAGGGAAGAGAACTGAAGAATAAGTAGCCGCATTTATGTCCTAATTAATACACTATATCTATATGTAAGCGATGTTCAAAGAGAGTTTATTAAGCTCTTTATGCGACCGCTATTATCTGTTTAAAGGAACTATCGATTTCCACCATATGGCCCTACAAGACTAATTTCCGGTCTAGTGGCATCGAAACTCTATCTTTCGAAATCAAAATTCTGAAACACGTGGAAACGGAAAAAATTAAACTTTATCCACTTAAAAATTACCCAAAACAATTTTTACCCTCTCTGTTCTGTCTGTGATGTGACCGAACCTCAAGAAGATTTTGAATGAAAATAAAATAAGGCACAATTCATTTTCTAAAAGTAAACTGTCTGTTTGCTGTCGATTCAGTTTCGAACTTGTTTCACAACTTGTGTTACTACACACATAAAGTTTACATGGATTTAACTGACTTACAAGAAACTTTGTTGATCGAAATTCTAACACTTTACTGGTGAGGATTCGCCTCGCTTTACCTTAGAGTCAAGCAGCCCGGAAGTAATTCTTAGGAAGACATGCTTTTCAGGTGAGCACGTCGACTCGATTAGGATTAGTACGTACATACATAATATATTATTCGTCCACGGTGTGTATGCATATATGAATGTGGATACCGAGCTAGTCAAATACGATTTACTAACGACGCTGTTTAATAAAGCTGCTGGTGTATATTCAGTAATGTAAATCAGCTTGCATCCTTACATCCCCGTGCTTCAGAGATTATACCAAAACATTGCATTGCTTGTATAAATTAAATAATAGCTTACATCGACTATTATGTTTACTTTAAGTCTATGCTGAAATTGATGTTGGCAATATTATTATTATATAGTTAAGAAAAGAACTATTCGTTTAACACTTAAAGTTTCATCATGAATAATCACGTCTATCCGTGTCAGCCAATTTTGCAAAATACAAACTTTCCATCATTTCTCAAAGCATCTGTTGCAATTACAAATGCAATCTAATTTGCAGGGTAGGAGATGCATGCTTCTAAACACATCACCAACATATGTCACATACTGAAGACTAATCATTATCTTTTACAATTTTCAAGCAGAGTTTAAATTAATTAAATTTCTAAACGAATAATAATATCCGGAAGTTCTTATTGAATCAGGTGTCAAAAGACAACAGGCAGGGGTGAATTTTATTTCAAACTCAAAGAATGCCGACTCTGTAAACCTACTTTTTGTGTCGATATTCAGAATTTAAAATACAAGTTCCATATTCAGCAACGTTCTTTAATTCAGTTTATGAAATTTGCATTTTCTTTTTCATACAAGTTTAGGGGGAATTCAAGCGAAAGTTTTTAATATAGCTTCTTTGATTGCATGTATACTTTTATATTATATTATTCTTTATATTTATGCATTTGTAACAATCTTTGTCTTTAAACTTCCCATTTTCGCAAAAGACTGATTTTGGTCAACACAAAGCCTAAGCAATTTCTCTTTTCGTTCGCTGGGGAATAGGGATAAACGAGAATAAAGGCTACCGTGCAAATGGAATAAATATTCAACAACATATTGACGGAAAAGTTTTATAAAAACAACTTTACGGTTATCGTTTTTGTTTAAGAACGAGGGCCGGCAGTAATGAAATGTTTCAAGTTGGATGTATGTATGTATGTAAGTGCCACTTCTGAACAGGGAGAGAGTTTTTTCATATTTCTTTTCTAACACATAGGGGTACGAAGCGTTTTCGAGTTTTTTTTTACGAGAAACGGTCCTTCCAGAATATCCCTCATGTCAAACTGTTTCTCACCCCTGATAGCTCCCGGGAACTGAATATGTACCTAATACGAAAAAACAAATAGCCGCATCTAAATAAAACAGGGATCCCGACCAAAAACTTTCGTTCCATTTCGTTTAATGCTAGTTAAACAAAATAATTTCAATTGAATTATTGAGGATGAATAATCGACAATGATATTTTGTTTCTAGATAGTTATTCGTCTATTTTCGTTTTTCCCTGTCGAGTCTCTGGTGGTCGGCCATTTTCCACGTATTTTTCGTCTAGAAATACCATACGATCTAGTTTTCAAGTGGGCAAATATCTACCTACCTACCTCTACTCTATTTCGCTTAATCCCAAGAAAAGTTTTCGAACGCTGCCGAAGCTCTCTGGCGATAAGAGACCGAGGCTAGGTTTTTCCAGAGCACTGTTGACCATTTTAGTGCCTTCCAGTCTCAAGAAATATCGAAAGTCGATATTTTTCTTCTACTTCTTCTTCTACTTTATCGATCCGCACGTTAATAATCCTTACGAAATTACTCGCTACTGAATATTAGATCTCATAAACATTTCAGCCACATGTTCGGAAAATTGGAACCTATCAACAAGTCTCATTTTTTCGAATACTGAATTCTCAGCTAGATTACGATTTCTTGTTCGGGTACGAGAACTTTGTAAAGTTTCCTTTCTTGAATTGAATGAAAGAAATTCTTTCATTTCTAAATTTTCCAATTTTAGTTTTAGTTCCATTCATCGGAATTTAAGTTATTAAATCAATTTTTCTCAATCTTTCTTTTTTTGTCATATCTTTCATCGCATACAATTTGATATAGCATTAGACTTCATGTTTTGTATACCTATATATATATATTTGGAAGAAGTATATACATATACATATATCATCGTCTTGCCTCATTCATTTTTAACAAAATGAGATTTACCCTTAGGTTATTTTTGAAAATAAATTCAACTTGAGTTAAAGGTTAAAAGGTCGAGGGTTGAAGAGTTGACCCTAATCGTGACTGGCAGTATCGACATTATTCGATATTCGAATCGAAGTCTGCGATTTTCTAAACATTACAATTCTGCTGGTACCCGGAGTATCCAGTGAGCTGGACCCTTCGAATTAAATCCCTTTCAGATGGGATAAAGAGAGATTTTATCGGAATCAGAAACGAATTTCGGAGCGCCTGCATCAATTCCTATCCAAGACTCTAGAGAGTTATTGTAATCAGAGACTATTTCCTGAAAGTTTAATGACCCCAAAGCATTTATGTCATCCCAATATCTTCTTCATATAAAGAGAGAAGTTTTTAATCCTTTCAGATTCCTAGACTAAGAGCTACAAAATTATTTTGAAGAAACAAAAACCACAGTAAAATACTAAAGGACCAAAATATGTTTTTCTATTAGACAAATAAATTTCAATCATTACTGAATAAATCCTACTCACATTTGAGTATCCTATCATTTTTCATCTTGCGAGGTTTTATCCTTCGTATCTCCATAAAAATAGTTGAAACATATTTAACTATGGAAAGCAGAAATACAGAAAAGTTAAGATTATTATATAACAAACTTATGACAATTAATATGGAAAAAGTTGTGCAAGATAGAATTATGTTAAAATATTAAAAACATTTATTCAATAAAATTAACTTCAAGAGCTGTTGCGTTGCTTTGTCTGACTGAGCACGGTTTATTCTACTGGCTGACTGATATTGCTTTTTCCACTAGATTTTTCGCGCGTGAGGTGAATTAAAAGGAAGGATTTTATATTTTATAAACCTGTGCTTTTGCACAAACCAACGTTTTATCATTCAGATATTTTAAATATTATTATATGGAATAAGAAAATTATGAGAGTATTCCAAATTTTCAAAAAACGAGTTTATATAAGAGGTAAGATTAAAGTAGTCGATATGAGTTTATACCAATGACAAAAGAGTGACAATCGAGGATTTTCCAACACATGATTTGCAATAACAATTTTACCCACGATCTTGACAATATAATCTTCCAGACACATAAAACTGACGACAACCTTTGTGTGTTATGATATTTGACATGGTAACACCCTTCAAAACGGTTTTTCATATTTTTTATGGTGGATTATCGTAGTTATTCTCCATCACGATGTTCGATTAATATTATTTTTTCTCTTTTGCGAACCGAGGTCAACCGTTGCGATCTCTATGCATCCAACAAATTAAACCGTAGCGTAGGAAAACGTCAATAAAGAACGGAAAAATGTTTTCGACCTATCCAATTGATAGACAGACTTTATGAGAAGCTGTGACATATCATTCGTTCATGCATGTCAAACTCAGTATTGATAGGAACCTACATCGATTTTTTCATTTTTTATTCTGCATTACTTTTTATTTTCATTTTAAAAGTAGAAATTATTAAAATAAAAGTCAATAATAATAATAATATGCTATTCTTTATAATATTCATATTATATTGATACTTGTGCATTTTGTCATTGTTTTCCAAAAGATATGACCTGTTTTGCTGAAGGCATGTTGTCTTGACATATCATCGCTTATCTTGTTCACTATGATTGAAGAACCTATCTTGCTCCTATATCTCCTTGGAGCCTTCTTTCACGATAAATTGCTTCTATCCTTCGTAACGAATTCTTATTTTGTTTACGTCTATTCGCCAGTTTTTTTGAAGAATAGTCTTTTCCCCAACACTGTTTTGTTGGCCGAGCCAATCTGCACAGATTTCTTTTGATTTTTTTCACTTAAGGACATGTAGTAATTACCATAAGATCAAATTTAGTTTCGCCAACTTTGCGCTCGCAATAATAAATATTTTTTTGCTAAAACTAAACCATTTATCTCCGATATACGAAACGGAGAGAAAAGCGTAGCTTTTAGCAAAAAATATATATTACTGCAAACATAAAGTTGGCGAAGCTACATTTACCCTTATAGTAATTACCAATTTATCTGTAATCCTGTAATTTCCCTTTAGAACTGATCCTGTCTTTGACCCGATATCCTACGCTTTTTCTCGCTGGGCAGAGAGCTATTTTAATCATTTTCTTAATTTCCTGTGTGGTACTTAATTTAAAAAATACATTTTGCCATGCTGACAGGTGTACACACATGTTTACAATTTAGCTACTTTACACAGGATGTGACACAGTGTAACATGGCGTAGCTGGAGGTTAGTAGATTCAGGAAACACTTCATGTGGAAACTTTGCATGGCGTGTCACGGGATAAGTGAATTTCTGCTCTAAATTACAGCCGGAAACTGAATCGGACACGTAGAGTTTCGAGCAAAACGCAAATGTCTAAATCTATTCCTGTCGAGTGACTCTGTCTTCTTCTATACGTAAAATTGTGGTTTCGTCTCATTAACACCAGAAGCTTGCAATAACCAAATTTTCACCTTCGAGAGAGTGTCGAATGACAGCCTTTAACTTTTGATTTCTATTGAAATTGAGTTTATAACTTGGAAGTGAATCGAGTTTAGTGTGACTGATATCACTGGGTCTTCACAAAATAGCATCCGCTGGGCTCTCACACAATGTATACATATATCCTAGAGCAGGGATAGTGGCCAGGATTCAGCGTGGACAATGACGAAGGATCATTTCTATCTCTCATGTTATCAAAGTAGGACGTCTATCCGTTGGATTTAAACAGCTCTTACAGAAAGTGAAGAATAACTTACTTGCAAGAGAATAGACGAATTTACTTTGAACTTACTAGTGTTAAACTGAGGTAATTTTTCAGAGATGGAAATTGACTTGCCTTTAGAATTAAGGTCAATCTTTCTGAAATAATTATCCATTCTTGATAAAATTGTATTTTACAGTACGAGAAGAATTTAAACTTGCAATCTATATAATAAAGTACGTTCCCGGTAAGGTAAAATGTAATTTAAAATTGTGCTTCAAATAATATTTGTTCTTATAATTATGCTTTCGATTCCTACGTTACAGAGAGTGACCTGTTTAGTTCTCTGCAATATTCGAAACATAAACTTGAGTGCCAGTTCTAGTTCTGTCTGGATAACAATAGTTGTTTACCGTTTCTCCATAGATGATGGCTAAGATATACTGAAGGATAGACAACTGTATCTAGATATACCAAAAATACACATACAACAATGCCAATTAGAGTAAACTCACATCTCATTGTACCAAATTACAGTTGTTATACAAACAATCAGGAGACTAGGATTATAAACCATTCTTTAAAAAGTTTTACTTTTAAAAGAAGCAAAAAAGAAATATAAAATTTTCTATTATTCGAAGAAAATAATTTTAAAAAGTTACTGCTTTTAACACTCTTTCCAGAGTAGCAAAGAGAAACAGCTGCAAGATTCGATACAAGAGTTTTTATTTCTTGGATTGCAACACGAGTTTTTTGAATGCGAGTACACTTTTTAAGGTTCAGGAAGTTTGGTGGAGCATAAAATTTTGCGGTTTCATGAAGGTTCAGTTGTGAAGGTGAGAGGATGCTGGAAAAGCAAGGAATGTAAAAAAGTAAGACCATTGAAAATTCTCTCTCTCTCTCTCTATATATATATATATTGTATGGAATATTTATATATATAGCATATATACACACATATATATGTATATATATATATATATATATATGTGTGTGTTGTATGGAAGCCTGGCGCCTCGCTTGGAGTACCTTCATGCAACTTTGGCACTCATATTCCAAAGCATATGCTTTAAAGTTATAGTTTACGACCTACTTTTCTAAATAGGTTCAATCTCCCTGTTTTCGGTTATGATGTTAGCACTTCCGAAGTAACCTTTCAAAACTAAGCCAAACATAAGTTATCCACTCATTACAACAATTAACAATAAACTAGGTTTTCCCTGCACATTCGAATTCTCAAGTTTCGAAAAAGAAATCTTCCAACAATGAAAATATTTGGATCATACTTTGGATCGTCATTTGTCAAAAATAATAGGAGGGAGTTCCGAAATCGAAAATATTTATTGCGCCATATCCGAATCGAATTTTTCGCTATTTCAGCACAAAGGAGCATTGACATAAAATCTTAGAGAAACTAGAAAGGAAATAAGAACGGAAAATCCACAGGAAAAGTTAACGTGCTGATATGTTATGAAAGCTTTTATGAGTAAATAGTAAAATTTCTCGTATACTGGAGAATATTCTTTTGTATTGGAAGAATACGATATTATAATATCTCATGATGAAAAATATTTTCAGTAACTGTTATAAAACCTGTGCCATTTCATAAGGTGCGAAATGAATAAGGAAGAAGATTTGATTTACACCCTTTTGCGTTCGCAAGATTCGACTGCGATTTTATTATGCTTGCGCTCTAGGGCGACGCAATGAAAAGGCAATAAAAATGTATGAAAGCCCGCAGATACGGAATATTACTTTGCAGTCGTTGAGGACAATAACTGTAAATCGTGAGGTTTCGCTGAATGATTCACTTTCCGCAAGACAGATTTTTTTAAAAAAGATAGAAATCGTTTTATTAATAACAGTCAGATTTCGGAGTAACTTTATAGGTTCAATAATCGAAAAATGGTCGTGGGGATTATAAATATTAACTATTAGCAATCACTGTTTAGTCTATGATCCATATATTTTTGGAAAACGCCCCAAATATGGCTAAAATAAAATAAAACCTAAGCTTAATCCAAAATCTCATTACCTCACGTTTTATTATAAAAATAAAATTCGTTTTTCAGTGTCGATTTTGAACGAAACACAAGTTTCTCGATTTTCCCAGATAATCATTCTCCTCTGATCATAAAAAGTGTCCTGCGGAAATGGGTTTTTAATCTTTATGACCAATCGTATTAATTCGCGGCGCATCGTCATTTAATGCACACATTTCGTTGAACGATCGTTAAAGATTAACTATCGATGATTAAATGTTCGAGAATATTTTGCTTTACTGTCGCAGCTGCACTCATGATGCCCTAAAATCATCACCATGCTAAATTATGAAATAATTTGTTATAGGATAATGCTAGACATTATTTTTCAGTGTAGAACTTGCATACCCAGAAAAAACCTATCTTGAATTAAAGAAACTTTTTTTAAATCAAAGAAATTGTAGTATTTCTATACGATAAAGAAACAAACAAATTTTTTTGAATGAAACAAACAGTTTAAATTAAAATAATTCAAAATAATTTTGTTTGAATCAAATAAACTTTGTTTGAATGAAACAAAATTATTTTAAAATAAAGTTTTTACTTTGAATTATTAAAATAATAAAAGTGTTGATTTAAAGCAAGTTTTTTTTTTAAATGAGAGGCAAGAACTTTGATAAAAAATGATACGGATTTTAAGATAAGATAACTTCTCTAAAGTATCATCAACATTCGCTTATATATTCTCTTATACATTATTTCCTACTATTCACAAAGAGCTTTTTTTCTTATTTATTGAATTTTTCAGACAAGATAAAAGGAGACTTTTAAACTTGTTCAAAGATGATGAATATTGATGAGATTTACAAAGTAGCTAAAAGGTCGATCTAAGGAGACTGTGAAAGGGGAAGAAAATGATGATAGGAACAGTTTTTCCACGTATGGGATATGTAAATAAGTATGTATAATATTTAAATAATAGAATAAAAAATTAAAGAGTTAATTAAATTAAAGTCCTTGTTGCTTTCAAATAACTTTACTAATAAAATTGCTCTTACTTTAATTCTTCAATTTGACTGTACTATAAAAAATGTTAAAGGGAAAAAAGATGTCTAAAGAAGTATTTTGAAAGATAAAAAATATGATAATTTTGGTCGCATGTAGGTGTCTACTTGACAGGAAGTTCACGTTCTAAACAATAGGAACTCTCAGGTCTCAGTCTAGTAAGCAGGGGTCTTTGTCTTTAGTTCCAGCATGTAGTTGCACTACATTCACTTTGTTCATCTCATGAGATTATTTAGTATTTGAATAGATAAGTTAATAATTCAGATAAATATGAAAAGTAATATAATGAAAGTAGTTAATAATTGAATATTCTATATATATATATATATACGAAATAAATGATGGTTGTTAAAATAAGTATATCCTCTAGAAGCTTTTTTATCTCAAAGATAGATAACAATGCAAACAAGTTCTCTGTGGAGCTAATAAGAGTTAAAAGAGGGTGCTACAAGTATTTGATACATACTAGAGTTTTAACAACTTCACTAAAATCAATGCTGTAGTACTTGTGCAATTTCTTTGGGATTCAGTGGATGAGACTCACATTCACTTGCAAGGAGCACTGACATCTACCCATCTAATGGCCCTCAAATGCAAATCGCAAACCTCATTTCCTGTGAGTAAGAAAATGTGGCAGCACGTTGGCTCTCGCAGCGCAAAACTTTCTCGGATAGGTACTGGAAAGTCAGCTTCATTGTTGCCGGAAATTACATGTCTAACGTATAGACTTTCAATCCAGAAATTAATGGAAATATCTATATTATCAGGTTCGATTTTAACACCCTGCACATCATTCTGCCTGTTTTCCATTTAACCGAAACCATAAATTAGTTCTTCATCTGCAGAGTCTACACACTCAAAATTTAAATTTTCTTCCAATAATTGGAAATAAGTATTTGTTTACCTTTTTTAGGAATATCCTTCATCATCATAATTATTTGTTGTCACTATTTTTTGTTATCATTAAATCAAATATCACATACTAAACTGCATTTAAAGTCTACATTGAAAATGCGTAATGGTTTTATTCATGTCACATATTGAATAACGAGGAGTCATAAAGAACGACACGTGCGAAGCTCGGAGCGAGCAACTTTTAACGTAAAATCCATTTTACTTCAAGAATGTTTTTTAAAGTGGGTGTATTTTCTTTGAAACATTTTCCTGCAATCTATAAAATCTTTAGCAACCATGAAACTATGCATGACGAGATGTGCACCATCCACCCCCGCATTTTCTCTTCTCTTTCCTCTTTCCTTTTTCCTCTTTCCTCTCTACTCGACTAATAAATTAATTCTCACCCTCGCTACTCATACATTTTCGACTCGAATTTTCGAGCTAGCGTAACGTAATCCGATAAAAAAACACCTCGCTGTCGCACTGAAAAAATTGTTCACCGAAATTAAAAAGAAAGATGGATAATGAAATCCACGCGAAAATTAAAAGAATAGCTTATAACTGATCCCAAATTAAAACTATTTCAATTTATTAGATGATAATTATATTGAATGATTTGTTAATATTACTATATCCTAAAACCGAGTTTAGTTTTAAACATACTGGAGTGTGAGGAGAGTATTTCGAATTGTAATCCGCCGAAATGTTTTGTGGATAGTGTTTCATTAACTATTCTCTCGAAACGTTACATTTTCAGTGAATGGTTTCGAAATCATTGGCTAAACTGATAAGTGCGAGTATTCGAGTTGGTACATTATAATACGGGTATTGCCTGGAAGCTTTATACCGCGAATTCGTATTTAATGAACCTTGTTTTAGAGACGCATCTGCATAACAAATAGAAACGGAATATCGAGTAGCTCTAGATTAAACTTGCAGTCAAATCGAGCTCTTCAAGCTGCGTTAGCTATTAGGCGAATTTCTGGACGCAGACGTTCAAGCAATCACTCTATGCTTCCTGTTTACAAAGGGCTGGTTATATTATTTGATTGAAACCTCATAATTAGCTTTTCTTAGATGCCTCCGTCATCCCAGATCCTCTCACGAATATTATTATCTATATTAGAATTTATAATTATAATTATATATTATAATATAGATTATTATATATTTTTTTCAATTGCCAGCAACCTTTTAAAAATTTGCAATCAACACCGATGATGAAAATGGTGTTTTCCAAATCATGTTCACAAATTACGTAAAAAAATTGGCGAACCGGGTTATAAATTTCAGTCAATCTATGGCTCGACCTTAATAAAAAGTGACATCCCTATAGCAATCAGTTTGGTTGGTTTTCAATGATAAATGGTAGCACGTTACAAAATTACAACTTTCACGGGCTTTCAATTATTCACATATATATTTTTTCAAGGTAAAAAATAAAAATGAGGTCAGACTATAAATCTCTCTTTTTATTTTGTGCACCTCTGCGTGAATTTTTGAATCAATTAAAACGTTTTTTTATACTCGATTCAAGTGAAATATGAAAAGCAATAAAAAAAAAAAAACAAAAACAGATCATAAAATTATTACGAAACTGTGACTCGCGGATAAAATGATTTTCAAATTAAATGTCAACGAATTGAAGAGGGAAAATTGACACAAGGTGTAAAGAGAAAAGCTGAGAATGAGGAAAACCAAGATAAAAAATGCAAGAGTGGCTTCTCTCTAGAGACGTGGTTGGTATTAGGCCTATATTTTCTCGGAAAATTTAACTTTTTATACGGTGTTAAATGGATCTCACCAAGAGCAAATCCCACGAGAATTGCACGATGCTATTTTTGGCTGCATGCGGTTTAGTATATTCAATTTTTTATTCTACAGTTGCAGATTGAGGAGAAAGTATTATTTTTCGTGTAAAATGTCTACCAGGTGTTTTATCCGATTTAACAGTAGTTTAATAGTAAAAATATGTATATTAAGTTAACATAAGTCAATTTAGGAAAAGTCTGAATATCACTTTGCCAAAGAAAAATTATTTCCAGAAAATTCTAGAGAAGTCACTGGGTTTTTCCCGTTTCTCTAAGCATATATTCTCTCAGTAGTCGTCGCGTCTCTAGTTTCTAGGTCGAGAATGGAATACCAATTAAGTGCAATTAATTTTGGCTTGCAGAGGTGGGCCGGACTTGTAGGTACTTTTCTGTACAAGCTTGTGCCAGGGGCCCGTTACAACACATTCTGGCATTAATTAAAACGCGCGAGGATTCGCGAACCCGTGTGCTATTCTATACAGCCAAGGTGCTGCAGTTTTAGCCCGAGAAGCTCGATAACGAAGCCCCAAAGTGAATATAAATTCCACGTAATTAACTTATGCCGCACGTTTACAGTGCTTCCGGGTCGGAACATTATTTGTCAGAAGGCTAAGTTCCGCCCGCTATAGCAACGAGAACCAACTTCATCTTAGATGAGAGATGTCCATTTTCTGACTACTACCAACAGAATTTACAACTAACTTGGAACCACCGTCTTGTCGCTAATTTGTAACCATCAAGATACGGTTACTTTACCTTTAAACTTAAAGCACTCAAGATTATCAATTACTTTTCACATTCCATTTTAAAATTATAATCAAAACTGTGTACATATTTATATATAAATTTTATAAATCTCTTGAAATCTTTTGAATTATACTTTAAAATTTTTTTAAATCTCTATATGAAATCCCTTAAAATACTTAAAAATCCATTGAAATTCTTTAAAGTCCCTTAATATCTCTTAAAATCTTGGACAACGGTATGGATAAATTTCTGCTAGAACTCCATATAATTTACGAGAAACTCGATTTTATTTTTAATACGAATTCAATAACGATTGTTTATGACAGGCAGTTTGAAGCGGAGTTGAAACAGAGTTCGAATGTAGTTAAAACTTTAAATATATTTGACTTCTGCCGCAGCGGGATTAACTATCAAATAAACTAAAATCGCAGAGCAAGCATTTCTCCTTCTCGACTTCATTTCAACTCTGTTTCAATTTCGCTTTCAACTTGTGATGACAAGATTGAATTTATGATATGAGTTATGTATTTTTGATTAAAATTAGCTGTTCCATTTGGCTTCTATATTTCCTTAAAGGATTACGAGCAAACTGAATTTTAAAAATCACATGACAAATAAATAATGGATCTAAATGATATTTACTGCTGATTAAAATTGCGGCAAACAATTATAAACGAATTATTGCAGATTGTCTTTTCGATGATCAACGGAATAATCTAGAATCGCAGTTGTAAATGACTAACGAACGAGAATCAGAATAATTTCGCGGTTTAATGAGTGCCGAGTGAAGAGGAGAATAATTAACACCATTAATCGTCGAGAATGAATAATTCAAACATTTCGATAGGTCAATCAGAAATTATGAACAGCCGGGCAGTACCAGAGTTTACCGACAAGATTGCTCGCTCCCATAAGCAATTAAATTGGATTCAAATTTTAATACCGCCATATTCTTATCAACAATTATTTATTATTTATCTTTCGACTTATTTAGATTTTCTCATTTATGATACATTTTATAATTCTCTGCTTTAATTATGCAAAAGCTATAATTTGTAGAGACTGAACTTTCTACAGTAAATAATATCAAGGAAATCAAAGCAGTGTATTTATCCCCATATTTCGAGTTTACTATAATTAACTTTACTCTAACTTTGAGTAGGTCAGGATTCAGATAAACTCTAGGATAAATATGAGATGATTTTAACAGTAATTATATAAAGTTATACGCCGAGCATTTCAAGCGAGAATTGAATCTTTGATTTTACCTGCACATCAGCTTATATAGTTCATTTATTTCATTAAAAGGACTCCATCAAAAAGAAGGAAAGAAGTTCGCTTTTGAACGACCTGTCGATACAGCAGGAGTCCATTATTTCCATTGGCACTTAGTACCCCAATATTTCAGAGAAAATCCTCGCTCGTTATATCAGCGAGACTAGTTTTTTTCTGATTTCCCGCGAGAAAAGGGATAACGACCTTAACGAGGACGATTCTAATTCAACCAATCCAAGAAACTTTGGGAACCATATCACGAACTAATCGCATTTATTTTAATTGGGACTAGAACAAATTTTTGTCGATTGCAGACCCTTAATAGAAAAACGTATAATAGCAAAAAACGGATTCAGCTGAATTCAACTAATTAAAAATGTTCGAGAATCATAATTTTTAAAAACTCATTCATCAATAGAATTTTTTTGTGTGTATAAAATATAGAATAAATAATTAAAAGATTCGCTATTAGTATTAAAGTTTATCGAAGGTAAACTATTATTTACCGGATAAATAAAGCAAGAAAGTAAAAAGAATTGCTCCTCTGAGAAAGTAATACGAAAGATCGTTTGCTTTGCTTCGTAATTGTTAGAAAAAGCACATTTTATCACGACCCTTTTTTCTACAGCAAGTTGAAAATCGTTTCGGTTAATTCACTGGAACTTTCTGACGAGCCTTTATTCTACAATCAAGTTCTATAAAACACACATCCATTTCTGGACTAGGCAGCGGTCTGGCTTAGTCTCCTCTGGGGCGGGGTGCAAATTTCGCCTAATTGACTTCCGCCCTCAGTCCACAGGATTCGCGAATTTCATCAAGTTTACACGAGGGACACACTCAATAGTGTGGTCCAGTTCTTTACGTTCGCGCTGTCTTTCCCCTTTTCCCACTCATCCTGCCACCTCGGCGCCAGTTGTACCTTCCTTCGTCCTGCAGCCTTTCGCCGAAAGCTCGATAACGAAGCGACAAAAGGTCCCCGTAATTAAAATACGCGATAATTAATTCAGGCGACAACCCCGCGCGGACGACTGCTCCAGTTGCTCCAGCACAAAATCGACCTCACAGGAGACACATTATGCATATTATGCAGAACGAAGCGCTACTCGTTTTACGGAGAGAACGAAGCTAAGCACAACGATTCTTCCTCACACCCCAAACCACTTCTTTTTCCCCGCAGACATAGTCAATGCAAAATCCTTTCCACGTTCATGACCACTCGACAGTTTTTCTTTTTTTTTTTCAGGAACTTCGCTTTGTTAGGTTTGGTTTGTGTATATTACTTGCACAATGTGTCTCATATATACTTCCGCTGTATGCAAATATTTTCTTTACTTTGCGAAAATGGTCTACTGCACTCGCTTTTTCATTATTTATACATTTTTAAATAAATTAGCAGCTTTTTTTATCAATAATTCAGCTGATAGTGAGCGAAATATTAGTATAATATATAGGTACAATTTATTCAGTTATAAGTGGCCGGGGTTGCCGACTCTCCCCTATGGAGAACGCAAAAATCATAAACCTTTGTATGATTTTGTTTTTATGATAGTTTATAATAATACTTTAGGTTAAACTGAGAGCCAATCCCCAAAAAAATGAAACTAAACTCCCTATCAATAGAGAAAGTTCCCTGTCTGACTTAAGTCAGGCTATACTACTTCAACTGCGATAAAACTTAGTAGTATTTCCTCACACACTATACAAGATTCGAGCATCAACTAAAGTGATTACAAGGAATATTTAAGTCACTTATTTAGTACGATTATCTTTCCCTTGCCTCGTAACCTCTGCTTATACTAGCTTCTAATTGACTTTATGAAGGAGTAAAACTTTCTTGTAATCAAGTGAACTAGAATATAGTTTCCTTAAAGCAAATCTCATTATACGAATATTGTACAAAAGACTATAACGATAAATATTACTTAAAGTGTAAATAAATCCTAAGAAAAATATAAATTATAGAATACCTGATTTATAAGATTAAAGAAACGAGATCGGATTTATCGAAGAAAATTTTTTTTTGGGTAATTTCTGGCTAAGCTTTTAAAAACGGAGAGAGTGCACTTTTAATTTAATTGATTTCACAATTCCAAAGAAATTTGTTCATGAATAACGAGAGACATTTCAAGAACATCTGAAGCTTGACTTTAAAAATTTCACACGATAGGAATGGGCGTAAATGATTAACTAATCAATTTCCTCGCTCCTTCATTCAATTTCTTAAACTGCTTTCAGAACTTTAGAGATTATTCAACAAAAGGCTCCAAGAATAATAATAAAGTTCATAAGGCTTCGATAAGTTCAATAAAATTAAAGAGTCACGAAAGCTATTCATTTCTCAAACGCCTAGTGTTTCAAAGTTACTTTCCGCTTGATTATTCACTCGATTGTTGGATTATTTTTTACTCTCTTTTTCATTATTTTAATCCAGATCCACGGAGAAAAGTGGATATTAAATTGTATTTTAGTATTAAACTCTGGAACGACTATTTAGCAATATATCTAGATATTTGATCTAAGTAACTAAATCGTCACTAAAATATTCCATTTATAAATTCCAAATTGCGTCCTAATTATGCCATAATATATCTTGGTAAACTTCCCGATTCAGATTTGCTCTAATATCAAGCATTTACCAAAAGATATCCATAATTATACTGAGAGGGTACAAAGAGTTAAAAGGGTTAAATATGTTAATTTCGGCTTATAAATTCGATTTGAGTAATGTATTTCAGGGTCGAGTATTAGGAATTGCTTTCAAGCTTTCGGAGTCACACGATTTGGAAGGGATTCAAACTTTCCAGAAAGACAAGTTTGAAGTAACTTAGGAGTCTCTTATTTATTGATTGGATTTACTTAAAATAGTCGGAATAGTCTCTACGTTTTCTATATATCTACTTGTTAATTAATAACAAATAAATAGAGAAAATAGAAACAAAAGAATATAATTTTACTTATTTCCTTTTCTTTTAAACCACGAAACATATGAAAGTAAAACATTGAGAGGATTATCTGTTCCTTCTAAGATCGGATTTTGTAAGCCGCAGGGGAAGTATCCCTTTTATCCGACACAGCCTTTTTCCCAACATGTTCACTTTCCAGAATGAGATATAACAATATATCTAACAATCCGAAAAGATAAAACAAATGTCATAATTACAATTGTGTAGATGTTTCCTTATGATTGAAAAGGAATTATTTTTAAGCAGAAAGCTACAGCTATAGATTAGCATTGAATATTATACTCATGTATATGTAGTGGTAAAGCTTTATAAGTTCTTCTATAGTTAACTTCAGGCCTAATACTCTCAATCTTAAGGGTTTAGACCCTTTGATCCATTGATCCTCATCGATCCCCATAATCTTCTTACTTTAGATATCCAATACACTTTTCACCCGTAAATATACTTCAAGCTACTGAGTTTCCTGAACACAAAGCTCAAAATTCTCAATCTTGGCTCTCCACTTATTATATTTTGTTGTCGAGTAACGCTCAAGCTTATATCGAAGTACGGACAGAGGAATACCGAGAAAACTGGGTTGAATCCTGATCCTACATTATCGCATATTCCTAAATCATTCCTTTATGGAGCCTTTTATTAAATATGAATTTATTATTCGTTCTAAATATTTTGTAAGAAGTTATTAATAAAATAGTACCGATTCGTTTACTAATTCACTTGAATAAGCATTTTCACTATCAATTAGTTAAAAATTACTACCGTAAAAAATTACGAACTCATTTAGTAATACTTATTAATTTGGATGATTGCAAAAGATTTTAAATGATTTTAAGGGATTTTATATGATTTTTTTGGAAATACAAGGAATTTAATAAATATGTTTAAAATATCAGCAGGACTTTATGAAACTCTGCAAAATATATTGAAAATATGTAAATTTTAACAACAATAGTAGTCTGTGAAAAAACACAAAACAACGTTTATCTCTGACGGAGAAATTGCATACAGTGAAGAATCCAAAATTGTCTGCAAAGCATTGAGTTTTGGTTTTTAAAGTCCAGCGACAATTGCTCGATCGTTGAAAAATAATCGCCAGACAATAACGACGACGTTTTTATACCAGCATTTTATTCTACAGTTTCGCAGTTTGTTCTGAAGTGTCTTCCATCTCTCTCATTTCACGAGTGTCCTATATTTTCCCCCTTCAGATAACTATAGTTTCACGTTAAAAAGACAGTATTTTCTGGCAAAGCATATCTCTTAAGTTATTTTACTGCGCTAGATCAATAAACTCGTCCGAAATTTTATAGCGATATGAATGAAGTTTATACATTAATGATTCGATTTATGTTTCTAGAACGTTTGCACAACATCATTTATGTACCTATTATTTTTTTTTAAACCAGACATTCTTTATTATTCAGTAACAAAGGCAATACTCTCGAAAATTACACGGATTACAAATTATTTATTTAAATATATATACATTTTTTTAATTAACTGTTTTTTTCTCAACTCTACTTTTGTTATCATGAGAATGAACAAATTTTTCTACCCGACTTTGACTTTTTGAAATGAAACTGCTATAAATAAAAAAATACGTAAAATTATTCAACAACATATTACAAGCAAAACCAAACCAATATTTTTTGAAAGCTTTGCAAATATTGGATTGTAGTTGATACATATTTCACAAAATGCTTTTGTTTTCTAGAATTTTCATTTAAAATCACCAGAGAAATGAGTCTATATTTTCAAAATTATACTTTTTTGTACTATTTTTAATACAGATCAATAAATTTTGTTTAAAAAAAGTTCTATTGCGATTATTTAAGTGAAGAAAAGTTGGACGAAAGCAATTCGCCATAAATGACTATGTGAGAACTCCACAAAAGAAATTTCTTACAAATTTGTGTACCTTCTCTCTAGAAAGAATTTAGATCTTTTTTTTTTAAGAATTTTGAACTCGTTGACTCTAATGGGTTAACGAACTACGTAATTTGCGCTGCTCTTTGTCAAAGTAGACACTTTTTCAGCTTTCCTTGTGAAAATCCTTTATTAAAGCTACCCAGATGTAAATTATGCTTATGGGTATGAAGAACAAAATGTGAGTCACATCGTGTGTGGCCTGGCATTTAAAAATTATACTTTTAAATGCTAGCACTCTCGATGGCTCGCACGTGAGCACATATCACACGTAAAAAAATGAGCAGACTAGAGAGAAAAAGTGGCGAGAGCTTTTGCAAAAAAGGCAATTTTACATTTGACGTTTTACATAATCTTTTCTCTTAATTGTTTTTCTTTTTTATTTTAATTATTTCACGAAAGTTTTTAAATGCCAACTAATACCGAATTTGTTCTAACAGTAAATTTGTATTTTATAAAATATTTGGTAAAATTGATGATCAGAAAATGCTACGCTTCATGAATATTTAATGTCGATTTGATGAATTCCAAATAATTAGTAATAGATTAGCAATATGGTAATTATGTACCGATTAGCACCAAATCCTGATATACCAGTCGTTAATCTTACTCTAATCGCTACATGCCCCCTCGATCTGGATTAATCCTACCTAAAATACAGGACTCTGATTGCAAATAGAGAGGACGAAGAATTTTAAATAAAGAAAACGAATAAAAATATGAAATTATGAAAAGTAATTAATTGGAGAAATTAATTAAGCTTTGAGTTATCTGTGTTTTTTTCAATTTTGAATAGAAAATGCAACTGCAAAGAGGGATAAGTTTTATGCGTCCATGAGACAAACGACAATTTTTTTCTATACTCTATAATGAACATTTTTCAAGGCAGCTACGTGTTGATAAAAAGTTACAATAGAAATAAAAAAATTGCCTCTGACGAGACGTGCATGATAGAGAGAAAAAAAGAATACTAGATGTTGACGTGAAAACCCTTGAAACGATAGTTTGAAAAGTTTTTCTTTTAGTTGAAGCTTTTGCAATAGAGAAGGACTTCCGTTTGCCTCGTTATAACAAATCGTCAGAAAGCTTTCCGATCTCAGACAACGTGTTTCCTTTACGCTACCAGAACATTCGACAGCGGTGCAAAATAAAAGAATAACATTCTAGGACACTAAAGAAGTCCCTAAGACACAGGAAGTCATATTATTGTGGCTATATTTTATAGGAACGTGTAAAGATATCTATAGTTGAAATTTCAGAAAATGACAAAAAATTGACCAGTGCACTTCGGTTGTAATATAAAATTCCTTTTCTAATATCGTAAATTTATTATCCATTTTCATAATAAAAGTGTGGTAAAATTACGAACATTTTTAACAATGTATTTTTAAAAATGTATAATTCACTAGTAATTTAATTGTAAGATATCATGAACAGAGTGTCATGTTTCAGTATTAATGATACTACTGTGAGGCAGTATTTAATTACAATTTGAATTTATCTGTAATTGTCGGGTTGAAAAACGACATTTAAATCTTAATTATATATTCAGAACATAATACTTCTGTTAAGTAGATTCTAATATATAATAGATTTTTGCTATTGAGTTAATACGTTAATAAAAAAAGATTAACTAATAAAAAAACTTAATTAAAAAATATTAATTAAATAAAAACCGTATGAAAGAAAGAACATATAAAACATCTTTACAATAAATTCTTGACTATATCAGTATCAAATAAACAACTTGCAAAAAATGTACGTAATCTTCAACTTCATTATCATAATTTTAAACGTTGATAAAAAAAACTCGGAACGTGGAATTGCACAATATACATTACGCATCATGGAATAAATTGGAACATGCGAATAAAAACGCTTCCCCTTCAGCATCATAATTTGTAAGCGAGGCAAATTTAAAAGTAGCTCGTGACTTTTTCCATTCTCGTTTACATAGCCAATTAAGATTGTTATCCCTCATCAAGACTTGATTATCGTCTGAATTACGGTTACGGATTTTCATTGTACTCTCAATGCCAAATGAAAGGGATTGGACAAATTAAAACCGATTCGTTGGACTTCAATCGATTTTTGTGTTACGTCCGACATTCTTTGCCTCGAAGGCGTCCAAGATAAGTATCGTATTACACTCAAGTGAAAAAAAGGATCTAAGAAATTAATGAAATAAAATAAGTTCTTTTCTATTCTGGATGCTTCTTCTTTTTGTTTTTCTCACATTATGATCCTGTTTGGAGAAAACAAAAGAAGTTGAACAAACAACTGGACTTTCGATCAGTTGGGCAACAACCGGAAGTAGATAGATTTTTTGAAAGTGCAAGGTGCATGGTCTAAGTTGGAGAGGTTGAAAATAATGCAGGGTGGAGAATCTCTCTGGAAAGTTCAGCGGAGAGTAGCAAAGTTGCTGTGCTACTTGAACAGGAGTGTGATCCACGATAATAGCCTTTACTTCCTTGCAACTTCCGGTCCGAACTCCGAAGGTGAGTCACTCCCGCGAGAAAAGTCGTAAGGTTTCGTTTTATGGTCGGACTTTCGTCACCACCGAAATTCAATCATTATAAAAGCATCCCGACTTCTTGAAAAATCTCCAATGTGTGAAAACGCACGTCCTAAGATTGCATACATATCAAAGAAAAGCTGGCACATAAAGCGACTGCAGTTGTGGGGCTTCCAATTTATCTTAACTTTTCGAAGCGTCAATTCAATCCTTTTTCAGACCACCTTCCAATCTCAGAAGATCTATATTATCCCATGGAAGTCGAGAATGTAATTCTTCTCTACGCTCTGAGTTCAAAATGTATGTCTTGATTTGTCGGTAACTTATAAAATATTTCAAAACTCAATTCTATCCATTATTAAAAGAAGAACTTTTCAATTTGAATCAAACGTGGTGTATTTCATTTCGTTTGTCATTCACCCTTCTAAAATAAATATTCATAAGAGAGACATTCATTTTTGTGAAAAGAAAAAGTAATTTAAATGAGAAAAATGGAAGAAAACATAAATCGTATAAATCTCGTATTGATGAATTAAGTACGACTCCTTTTCATTAAGCAATTGTGACCTCATGAAAAAATGTTGCCGTCTTCTGAGAGAGAATTTGATCCAATTTGAAAAAAGCAACGATTTTCGAGCTCTTTGAACTGAAAGAATCAGATCGTATTGCTAATGCAAGTGGAACGATTTTACGAAATTGCGTCGGAAACGATTCTCTCTTTTTTTATCCAATTTTGCTGAACTCTCAAAGTTAGCAACATGTTCTACAATATAATTGGATCGTCGTAAAAAAAAGAGCGAACCACTTTTATTTCTCTGAGAATGTACACCTCTACTCTTGGAACCCAGCACCTTGTTCTCAGAACTTTTCAATTTTCACACAAATTCACATTTTACACTCTCCCCGAATTTTAATCCCTTGAAAACTGCAGAAATTTTCATGTATATGAACGACACTTGTGTACATTCTATTTACGGAGATAATATCTTCGTTCTAGATTTACAAGGTAAAACGACCACGTGCCTATCGTTTATATGCAGTGAATATCACAAAGTCCACAGGGATGCAGAATAGCGGACGTGAAATTGGAGTGGCATGAATGCGGGTTTTGCTCGAGGAAGCGTTTACTAGTAAATAGAATTGGGAAGGAGGAAGCAAGGGGTGAAATGGACAGTAGATGTGGTACGGGGCGGACTTAATTTATACTTTGAAATATCGATGCTTTGCCAACGTTTCTTTTGAGCTTTTACTTATCTGTAGCGCGCGGTTTTCCCCATGCAGTTATTGGGACTCAACTTTCCATTCTCATACATATACCTATGACTCTCGTAAGAAATCAAGATTATCGAGACTTGCAATGTACGTAAGGAGCAGGAAGACCGAATTCAATTCGGTTGTCCAGGACCGGAATTGAGTTTCAATATAGATATACGAATCTCTGCGCTTGAAAATTTTTCATAAATATTTTCAAAAGAGAACCATGCGCTAGATCGTAACCAGTTTTCAAGGTAAAAATTGAAATGGATAGAGAATTCATCTGTCCGTTCCTTTTCAATCTCCGGCTGGCCATTACGTTACGTTTCTCGAGATGAAATAGTTTGTCCTTTCAATCTGAATATAAAATGCCCCAGGAAATTCTACCATAAAAAATGTTTGCCTTCCAATGCAACTGAGTTCTTTTCTAGACACATATGTGATCAAATATCATAAAGTAATATCGGTACACACTCAAAGTTGTAAAATTAAACAAGTAAACAATTTATGATTGAAAGAATTCAAGTTATGTATTATTCTATCTTATTAGTTTCTCGTTAAAAGTTTCGATTTTTGCGATGTTGGAGAGTGAGTTTGAATCCAGTGAGTAAATACGGAATCACTACTCTGAAAAGATTTTAATGGATCAATTAAATGTCCGATAGAACGCTATCGGTCAGATGTTGAATTAACTTGACTAGTGTTTTAATTGAACTAATAAATTCTCGGCCTAGGCAATTGGATGGTAATTATTCCGACTGGATCATTAACTAAGCAAACAAATAAAGTAATTGTCGTTCGCAAATCAGTCGACATTGTTATAAAAAAAATCTCCACCCTTTTAGAGAGAGAGAGAGAGACTTTTATTTCAGTACTCAATCATTAAGGTTTTTGTTGATTAATCCATCAAACATGTTCTCTTGATTAAAACCCTGCGCTATCAATTTTCCGAATGGGAGATTTGCTTTAAAAGGGAATAGAAGATATTGCTCTATTAGCATGATAAATACAACTATTTCAATGGGTTAGTGAAAAATATAAGTAATTCCATCAATTTCCATTAGGAGGTAAAATGGCAATAAATGGAAATGAAGAGTAATAAATGGACTTTTGCCAATAGCAATTACGAAGACAATAGGATTTTCTGTTAAGAACCATTCTGGTCTGCAATAGTCAGGCAGCTAGATTGCTCTTCTGTAGACAACCGTTTCCACTTAGCCAGCTTGCATGCTTCTATTCGAAATAGATACCCTTTGTAACTCCATATAGTCTGTGATAATCTCTGTCATCTATTATTTTAACTACACTTTTTCTAAGTGATTTTTCTCGTGACAAATTATTTTATTATCATTTTTGCAAATATCATTATAACAAACTTGCTCTTTTATTTCTTCTCTTGGTGTATGCATTTTAAAAAGCACAAAACTTGTGTAAAATATGCTTTATAAAGCACGTTCTCCAATCAACTAATAAAATTTGTCACATAAATGAATTTCCCATTCATGCAGACGGGACTCTTTTACTTGCTTCTCGTTGGCAATATTTTATCAACTTATTCAGCAAGAATCTTGCGAATATTCCCTTGAGTACTTTCTTTGGCACGGTTCTGATTTTTATATCGTTCGATCGTTTTGCATATCAACAAATCAAAAAAGCAATTCGGAATCTATAGGCTTTATATTTGGCGAATGTCAGATCTATTTGCTTGTCAATTTATATATAGAGAAAATGATTCGATTAAATGGAATAAAAAGTATTTGATATCTCTACAACGGAAAAAGCAAATACTGCAATCCTTCTGCTTCCAATTTAAAACGTCGACTGTAATCGAGAAAGATATTCCAGGAAATTGTTACGAAATATTTTTTAATTAATATCGAAAGATAATTATTTCGCCACACGCATTTATTAAAATAATATTTTAACGAAGCTCGATCCTTCTATTAAAGACAACATTGGTGATTAAATTTCATACGATGACACAGTCAAGAGTCAAGAGATTATTAAAACATTTTGCAATAGATTTTAATCACCTTCTGACACAGCACAAAATAAATGTAAATTTTGTTGCAGGTAGTTTTATCTGAATTGCACTATCATTATATCCATCACCATGTATGGATAAAAATTAAATTTCACTCTGAGTTGGGTTTAAACTGTCAGTGTCTATTTACAATGTTAACCAGAACATGGTGTAAACATAGGAAATTATTTTGAAATAGGGGGTAACTCTCTGTGTAGACAGTGTGAAACTAATGAGGAATAAAGTAAGGAAAGCTTCTAAAATAAAGTGTAATTAATTCAGATAACTATGCATAGTTTTCCATGGAAAACATGTGTTTGATACAAATCCTAGCGTAAATTTTCGAAATAACCTTGTTTCCTTATCAACACAGCTTTGCTTTGACCTTATTAAGTTTCTAACTTGAGGTTTTCCTCGTGAATAATAGAAGCTGATAAACTTGAACTGAACGAAAGGGAGTCGTCGAGGTAAAGCTGAGAGAATGAAATTATCGCGGTTATTGGGCGAGGAAAGTCCTCTTTGTATAGGATCGTAAAACCGTTTGAAAACGTTTCGAGCAACTGGGAAAATCTCGAACCATATGCGATTGTATATGTGAAAGACGGTGTGACAGATTATTTACACCAAAACTTTGGTAACACTATTTTCGAAAGTAGCTTGGTCCATTAAAAGAGCCAAAAGACAGTATATAAAAGGTTATAAATTTCGTAGAATTTATCATGACTCATTATTATTTTATGGGGATAAATTCTGAAGCAAATTTACTTTACGAATAATTCTGAAAGAGAAACTTTACTTTAATAGAATGTATATAATCAGTTTTGAATATCACATTTCGCGATTGACGAGATTTAATTAGAGAATCCCTTTTTACAGTCTTTCTTTTTCACTTTATCTTCTTCTTTTTCCTTCTGCGGTTTTTCCTTGCCTACTACAATCAGAATAAAATCGTTGCAAACCTAACAAACTAATTGACTCAGACTGCCCTCGTTAGTTCCTTGGATACTTGAGGTGGAATTGCGGAAGGGGGAAATTTGAGGACGATGAATAAAGAAATCGTTCAGGCGAGAATTCATTCCCTACTGTAGTGATGTGATTGTAACGACGGGTTGTAATGAGGTCAATTACATGAAAATTACTGATCACGTAGGCCACTTTTCTTTATGAAAAGAAAAAAAGGAAACACGTGTGTCTACTTGATTGTGAAATATTGACTTACTTTACTTTTTTTTTTATCGCAATCAGCATAACGAAGGAGAAAAATGAAGTGTTTGAAATTCATAATATTAATATTAAGTTGAACCATTTAGAATTGGAAAAGATTTCATATAATTTTGATTTCTTCTTTTTGGTTTCGATATTTTACATCGAGACACGCAGAAATAGGATGATATCACTCTTCCAAGGAATTGATACTTCCTATAAGAAAAGAAGTTCTACTTTGTAGTAAAGTAAAAGCTATAAGAGAGGTGCCTCAGGGGACGTTCATGGAACATTTTATGAAGATCATAGGGAAGTCTCACAGCCATTTTAGGCACTGGAGATGTCCATATGTCCGGAGGCAACACGTTTATAAACTAGAAGACTATGGCAAAAAGATCAAAAAAGACAATCTAATCATAAAAAACATATAAGAAGCTGTAGACTTATATTTCAAATGACCTTTCATGTGAAATATTTGGCTATAGCTTCTTATACTTTTTGTCTTTTATATACTTGAATGGGGGAAGACTGCAGAAATGGATGAGATTCCTTCTCATATATTTTCAACCAAGCGTTCGATGAAGTGAAGTTAGCTGTCTAGCTAATGAAATATCCGAATAAATTTCAGCGATGCAACTTCTACCGAAAGCTTCTGGAATTTAGTACAACTAAGTTTGAAACTATTCGCAATTTTAAGAAACTAGTTGCAATTAATAAAGTTTAAACTTTAAAATCGAGACATTTGCCATTTAGAAGTAGAATTTTGTTGTTAATAGATTTCAAATATCTTTTGATCTTTTATTTTTTCAATTGCGTTGTATTATCGCTGCTCTTATTTCAGGGGGAATTAAATTTTGCTGAGAAACTGGAGGACCTTTGAGACCTTTTGTGGGACGCTAGGTGCGGACAAGGCGAAACATGATAAAATCAGGAGGGTTTTGCTATAGCGATAAAGGCTCACGCGGGAAAATTTAGCGAGGATGATTCCGGACATTCCCCAGGCGAAACCCCATCACACAGGCAGAAATTGGCGAATCGGAAAAATGGAAGGCAAAACCGCGAAAGTGTTTTCCACTTTCTGGTTTCCGTGTCGCGGGTTAGATAGAAAAAAAGCCCCTTCTGCATTCGTGAAACATCTATTAGAGTGGTCTTTTCACCTCTTCAATTCTTCATTCCACTTCCATGTAAATATCAATATGACTCATGAATTTAACAGAGAATATTTAAAAAAAGTAACCAATTAGTAAACTTTCAAAGATGAACAAACTACATTTATTTCTACTGTCTTAAAGAATTTGCACCTAAACTAGTTTCTTAAATATCCCCGAGAAAATTGAAGAATCCTAATTAAGGATTGGAATAATAAAAAAATTAAAACAAGAAAAGAAAGGGATGAGAAACGAATTTAATTGGCAAGAAGGAAGAATGGAAGTCTTTTAATTTGTACGTAAATGTTGATGGTGAAATCTTCAAGGAAAAGTGGGAAATAAAGTAATGAATGTAATTTAGGGACGAATTGTGCGGTAAAGAAAGAAGAACTTGTGGTCCATATAAATCTATTAGTATGCAAATTTTGTGATCAGAAATGGCAGAGAAAAGGTGAAAGGACAGAATAACGACTTCTTTCCTGAAGAAAACGAACTTCTGGAAGGAAGTTAGAAAAGTATAAAATAATGGATTTTACTTCTAAGAGTTATCTTCAGAAGAAATATGTGTGGTTGAAGTTTTGATTATTCAAATGAGCGAATTTTTGTATTGATTACATTTTAAACTGAAAACAGCTTTAAAATTTGGATTCATTTGCATTGATAATTGCTGATGGATAAAATATAATCGTGAAAAAGTATTTCGTTCATTTGAAAGTTTAAAACTTCTGGTGCATGAAGAAGCTGAGGATAAAAAGTGTCTAGAAGAAAAACAATAGAGAAACAATAGAAGACCGAGTTGTATCCCAGAAAGAAATCTCCAATAAAATCAAAGAATAAACGTCATTAAATACTCTCCTTATTTTACAGTAAGTCCCCCCCCCCCGCAAAATTTAATAATTATGTATCCATTATTATTATATGCCTAGTAGAATGTAATAAATAAAGTTCTCCAATTATTCTACATATATAATATATTAATAACGGTCAAACTTTTCGAACTTACTGCCAACTAGGACGAGCAAGTAGATCATCATTCGACAAATTAACACCCTCATATCCATTTCCGGCGTTCACTGCTCTTCGTCGCGTGCCGGATTACACATGCTCATACACAAACGCACTCATCGTACCAAAAATTGTTCCGCCACATAAAGTTCATTTTGTCCTAAATATTCAATGTTTATATTTGTAAAATAATTTTTTACTTCAAATTATCTACGAGCAATTGTACATATGCAGTTATATTATAAATAAAGATGATTACATACTTATAAATTAATTTAAACTCATAATCTAAAGTTAATAAAGTTAATTCGATTTCAATTCCTCAAAAAGTTTGCGAAAATTAACCCAAAATCAAAAGATAATTGTAAAAAAATACGTGCAATTAAAATGTAAACGAAGTAAATCTTGTAAAATAAAAATAAATAAAAATATCTTTCATATGCTGCATACATGCATTGCGTAAATAAGTTGTAATTTTGTAAATATCTTAATAATTACAAGTGTAAACATTGCAAGATTGCAATTGTTTTTTTTGTTTATATTCACAAATTGTAAAGATTATTTTCTCAAAATTTGGTGATCACTCTCTACATTTGAATTTGAAATTGGATGAGGTTCCCATGGGGAAAAATGGGGAGCGTCGAAGGTGAATGAACGCGAACACGTTCGGAACCGGTTAGCACGTTGTGGTGGTTCGTAACCCTGCGGTGAACTAGTTGGCAGACAAAACGAACGTGACAATTTCTGACTTGCAACTGATGGGGATGCTGTAGAAAGAGCTCTTGCGCTACCCACGCGCCCGCGCAGAGAATCAGGATTCTCTCTCTCTCTGTCTCTCTCTCTGAATAACTTCCCTGGATACATAGCCACTTCACATTGGATCCAACCCCCTAAATCTGACCCCCTTTGAGACACCCGTTCTCTGTCCAGTTTGTGTCTCTTTGACTTCTCGGAAACTGAATCGCTTTTGTTGCATCTTTCTCTGAAAGTCAACTCCGATTACCCCCAAGCATCCCCGATCAACCCCCTTTGGCACATCCGCTTTTTCGACAACCCCCACTTGCAGAGACTCTTTCCGTTTACCCTGACCGCGATTTCATTGGCTGTATCTCAAACATAAGTTTCTTCGGAAATATAATTGAATTTCCCAAACCGTTTGTCCTGTTAAAAAGGCAATTTATATGTTAACAAGCCGAATTGGTCGAAAGTCATGCATACATTTGGAGCAGTTTCTTATTTGGCGGACAAGTTATATAAGATTTAAAATAAAACTTAGAGGGTACTAGGAAATTTGTTTGCGTAATTTTTGGCTTATAACGAGTTTAGGGATGAAATTAGATAGCCATCTGACGCAGATGTGGGGATGAAACTTTTTTTGGTGTCACACATCATCATTTAGTAACACTTGGAAAGAAATCTGATAACAGAGTAGTTAGAGGGTATATGGAAATTCTTTTTTTTAGTTTTTTTTTAGAGTCCGAAAGTTATAAACCACATTCGAGTGAAAAATCCAACGTGAAAGTATTCATTGTATTGTTGAATTGTTTTATAACTATATTTGAGGAATGAAAAGCGAGTAGTAGTCAATGTTTAAAAAGTTATATTTTCGTTTATAAACGTTGCAAACGACAGTTACATGCATTGAACATGAAGAAGTCTGGATTCAAATAAATGATATTCGTTTATAAATTCAACAGAATCATGAAAGAAATGTGACAGCAGTGATACACATTGATTAAAACTTTGAAAAATTGTTTTTGATGTAGTAAAGAGGAATAATACCGCGGTTCGAAATCTCCCACATGAATGTATGCATGTATGTAATATTGTAATGCTATATATATTCGCGTATTTCATCATACGATTGTGTCTGGTGGTTTTGCATTTACTCACTTTATTCTACATTGTATAACTTTTCCAATTATGCATTGGATTTTACTTGATAAATTAATTCATTTCGGAAAATGTTTCTACATAGAAATTGTGGAAAAAATAGGTGGGTTCGGGTATAACAGTTCTGCCGTACAAGTTAAAAAGTCAAATATATGTCTGTTCAGACTTCAGCTTCGAACATGGAAAATCAACCGAAATGATTTTGTTTGGAGAAAGTATTGTAGAATTCATTTTTTATAGATGTTTCATCGTCATTTATTCAATTTGATGAATATTTTCCCCAGTCTGTATAAAAAATTACATTTTTCGTTATTTACACTAACAAGGGGAAAAAAGCCACGAGTCGACATGCGACTTTTTATGTACCAAAAGTTGTGAACGTTCAAATGAACGAAATATTTTTTTCCCAATTCTTTATTTTATCGAGAAATGTTATCTATATAAATGCTCATTTTCGTGGATATAATGCAGTTTTATTTAGCGAATCTTTTTTAACTTGTATGGCAGAGTTGATTCGAAAATCAATCAGTATCGAAGCATCTGTATCTTCTCCCGTCACGTATCTAGTAGGTGTAAACACCGATAGAGCAGTTTCCAAAATGAACTAGCGGATGGCAGTAGTGTAATACGGCAGAACTCGTATACACCGAAATAGCCATTAACAGTTCGCCATTTCAATGTCGGTAAAAGCGTTTATACAGTTCGTGTACCGTTATTTCTGAGGGGAGAATATTGGAAGTCCGGGAAATTCTCATTGCGAAGGGATGTGTATAAGTAAATTGTGAAACACGAATAAAATAAATAAATATAAATCGAAAAAGTGCACATCAAACTAGTTTTGAAGTACTTTCAAAGGACGAAAATGCATTTACCTATATCATATATGGTTTAATTGCAATCAATGCTGAATGAAGCCTGAGGATATTTAAAACAAGCTATGAACGAATCTTTCAAAATACGTGAATTTTATCGTTATGGCTAACTTTTATTGAGAAATAGGGTAATTTTGCACCCAGAGGTTTTATCCTTCGTATCTCCAAAGAAAATGTTAGAAATATATTTAACTATAGCTCATGGGAATCAGAATTTCAGAAAAATTAAGACAGGAATGGGATTGTGGTCCTTTAAAAATACTTGAAAACAGTGTTTATGTTTCTTTAAAATAATACTACTTTTTCCCGAAATCGCGACAGTGAAAATATATTGCAAATGCATCTTTGTCTTGTTTTGAATCTTTGCCCTGTGACCTCCCTGTTTGGAATCTTTCTGCTTATCGTATTTGATGAGAATCCTCATAAATGAAGGATGGCCCTGTCAGAAAATTTCTGAGGAAATGTTGCAAGTTACAATACGCATCCGTATAACGGAGGCTCACCTTATTAAAGTTAACTCCGTTCTTTCTTATCATAATCGCATTTGTGGATAATGGAGCAGGAATATAATTTGTTATCGCGAGATGTCATGGAGCAGAAACTTTTTAAATTACTTCGGTTTCTAGAAAACTTTTCTCAGTCCGGACATGCTAGCGCGGGAAATATGAGCATAGTTGGACATTCAAGTGTAGTATAAAACGAGGCATAATATTTTTCTTACCACTGTTCATCTTAAAAACAAAGATATTGAATTTGAACGAAATTGTTGAGGCATGCAACATTCTCAGAGATTTTAAACCCCCCAAAAAGCCAGCAGTAATTTAATAGATGATTATTACGCAAATTTCGAATAATATAATAGATATTATACAGATACTAAGCAAGACACTTACATTTATACAGTATTATGAATCAATATTTTAATGCAATTTTTAATAAAAACGTACCCCTGACATCTAAAAGAATCAAGGTCACTATCCATAAGAGAGTTGAAAAAAACGAAACTTTTAGACACATTTTACTGCGAAATATAACTAACTATTCGAAGAAACAAGCACTCCACACCGAAACCGCATGTCATTTAATCAAGTAACAGAAACGAAGCGTAGCGTCACTTATTAAAAAGGAAGTGGTTTTTTTTTATTGAAACTGATAAATTAAAACGCGAAAAGGGGGAGATGAATGTCTAAGTACGAGATGATGTCACCACTAAAGTACAACTATAATGAAGCTTATACAAGTGTATAAAAAGAAATTGCGATTCTTAATCCAAAAATTAAGCTCATTGAAGCTAAACGCGATTTTGTTTACTCACTTTATAAAGTAAAATTCATTAGGGAATTTAGTATTAATATTAGTGCAGTACGCATTTATTAAAATTGTTATTCGTAATTTTATAGAATAATTGAAATATCACACGGGATTTATAATTAATTAGTTAATGTATTTATTTATATTAATGTTCAATTAGACAATAATTTTAAGTTTAATAATTTGAATTTCGCGCTAAAAGTTGCTAATACGCGAAACTGTCAACAGAGTACTACAATTTTAATTTTTAGTTTCATTGTCAGTGGACGCCGTGTGGCGTGTATCATTTTTCCGTGTGTGTATTTCTTACGTTTAAACTTTAAAGACGTGAAATTGTTTGTTGACGGTTTACCCGATCAATATTTTTACACGAACATCACAGTTTGAATTAAAACACTTTCCTTAAAAATGTCCGACGAGGAACTTCCATCGGGTTGGGAAAAACGCCTCAGCCGATCTACCGGTATATTTTCTTTTCACATTTCAAGCATTTTCTATCTTATTTTACGATTAAAAACTCCAAAAAATTGCTTGCACAATAAAATTGACTAATATTTATTTACCCGATCCGGAATATTATCTTCCCCTGAGGTATTTTTCATCATTTTTCTATGAGCTGACATCTGACATCCGCGTTGTCTTCCTTTTTACATTCTCATTTAATTAATCATTAATTTGTCGACTGTATTTAACTAGGCTACTGCTCTCAATCCACAATTTTTTTATACTAAAACAACCACGAATTTTATATTTAACCACCTTTATAAAATTAGAGAATGTGAAAAGGAAAAGAATGAAAACGATCGTTAAATTCTAACCTACAAAGTAATTGACTCCAAAATCTTGCTCCAAAAATTACTGTTCTGATCGACTGGATTTATTTTTAAAATTTAAAATTTTATTGGAAAGCATTTAACTAATTAAATTATTTTTCTATTTTCCTCTAAAGTACGCTTAAGTTTGGGGGTTTTATCATTTTAGAAACGATGATATTGATTACACTATTTATGTATGTGTACTATTTTCTGAAACAGGTCAACATTACTATTTAAACACCTTTACGAAAGAAAGTCAATGGGACAGGCCAGATAAACCAGCAGATCAATCGGGAAATGGAACTGACAGTGGACCTGAAGAAGTTCAATGTCTGCATCTTTTAGTTAAACACTCCGGATCTCGTCGACCGTCTTCATGGAGAGAAGAAAATATAACAAGATCCAAAGCAGAAGCTTTGGAACTTATCAATTGTAAATATCACGTTATTTTTCGATACTATTATTAGTCCGTATAATCAAAGAACGTCTGTATAGCAAACAACATAAATAGCAATCGATTTTACTTTCAATTTAACCTCGGTTAAAAATAATGGTATGATTCTTTTTATTTTTAGCGTATAGAGAGCAGATTACATCTGGAAAAACAACGCTTTCTGAACTGGCGTCAAAATACAGTGACTGTAGTTCTGCGAAACGAGGAGGTGATCTTGGACCTTTTGGGCGAGGCGCTATGCAAAAACCTTTCGAACAGGCTGCTTTTGCCTTGAAAGTTGGCGAACTTTCTCAAGCGGTTCATACAGACAGTGGAGTTCATTTAATTCAGCGAACTGCCTGAAGTCGTTATGCTTAATAAGCCAGTACACGCAGAAGTATGATTACAATACATCATTTCCGTGTATTCATTATTGTAATTTATGAATTGCGCTTTCAGCTAATCAAAACTGAAAAGCTTAGCTCAAATTTGTTTTCAGTTCCTTTTTCTAACTGTAATGTTATTGTTAATTTCATTTTTTGGGGGCTCAACTTCCAATTTTAAATAAAAAAAAAAAAACTATTGAATTAAACCTAATGTGATTTGTACACCAATCCATTTTCTTCTAGGCATTATTTTATGATTTTAATTTTGATAACGTTTTTGTGTAACACGAGCAAATAATACACATTTTTATGATTTTACTAGTAGATTTCTTTATTTTTAAGCCCTCTGTCACCTAATTAACGATTCGATTGCTAAAACAGCGAGTTTTTGTACCTGACGATAATTAACGCATTTAAATCATTTTGGAACTTTTATCATGAATATAAATTAACTTCAATTAAATATTATATTTTTTAAACTAAAGTTTAATCGCTTCAGATGTTTACGAAAATTGGAATGATGTTTAACATTGTATTATAAGCATCTAAAATCCTTGATTTAGCTTAAGGTGACAATTACTGGCGCATTTACCGTATTTTATTTAATTAAAAAAAATGTATTCAATTTTAAAAATTCGTCCCAGTTGATTTTAATCTAGTTTCTATAAATTCCGCGAGGGTGCTCTGATACTCTGATCAAATTTTGTGGTCTGCTTGTGCATCGGTGTCAGGGACAGTTTATCTAAAGTAAAAGAATTTTTGAATAAATTGTTAATTAGTGACCCAAAATATCTAATCAATATGACATTAATAACTGCAATTCGACATTACGTAAGTCCAAGGAGACTATCAAAGTTACATCCATGTGTTCTCCAGGTAAGACTTTTTTATAGGTTAGGCGGCATTATTTTATTTTATTTTAATTAAAAGATTGCAATAAAACTGTTTTTTTTTTCACAAAAAATGACAGTTGTCAATTACTGTTTATAATTAACTCGATAAGCCAACTTAATTGTTAAAATTGTTTTTTTAATAACTCTAAAATTAGTATACATAATATATATTTTTTGTGATATACTTTGCACATGTATAACTCCAAGTTTAATTGAATGAATTTCATAAAATTTCAAATATAAAACTTCAAAATAAACCTATTTTAAACCTATTTTTTAAGGGCAACAACATTCGTTATATGGCTTCGCATCTAAAATTTGCGGAGCACAGACCTATAGAAAAAATACGAAATATTGGTGTATCGGCTCACATAGATTCTGGAAAAACGACTCTCACAGAAAGAATTTTATTCTACACTGGTAGAATTGCTCAAATGCACGAGGTAAGTTCCTTAAAGATTTTCTATTTCTTCATTTAACTTAAGAAATATTATTATATATTTTTTCGCGGTGCAGTGAAACTCATTTTTTATATGTTATTTAATTATAATATTTGTTGAATAAAATGAAGACATAGAATTTTAAGGATAGAACTTTTGTCCAACACTCTTAAAATAAGAAATTAGCAAACCTACTCTTATTATTAATAATATAAGAATTCATAATACAATGCGAAATAACGAACTTCATGCGAATCTAACATACTAATCTATTTATATTAATTTATTGAGGTTCGTGGAAAAGATAACGTAGGAGCTGTGATGGACAGTATGGAACTAGAAAGGCAAAGAGGAATCACTATCCAGTCTGCTGCAACATATACAGTCTGGAAGGATCACAATATTAACATAATCGACACGCCAGGTCACGTCGATTTTACTGTCGAGGTTGAAAGAGCTTTACGTGTTTTGGACGGTGCAATTCTAGTTCTCTGTGCTGTTGGAGGGGTGCAATCTCAAACTTTAACAGTCAATCGTCAATTGAAAAGATATAACGTCCCGTTTGTGGCATTCATTAACAAACTCGATAGAATGGGTGGAAACCCTAAAAGAATTCTCGAGCAAATGAGAACGAAAATGCAACATAACGCAGCTTTTATTCAATTGCCTATTGGTAAGGAGAGTGAAACAAAAGGTATTGTCGATCTAGTTAAACAAAAAGCTCTTTACTTCGAGGGAGATTACGGAGAAGAAGTCCGGGAAGACGAAGTTCCTAAGGACATGCGATCAGGTACGTTTTATTATTTGTGGCTGTTGTTTTATTATATTACATATATACCGTTCTTATTAAAAATTCTATTTATGTATAGAGGTTGACGACAGGAGACAGGAACTCATCGAGCACTTGACTAACGTTGATGAAACACTTGGAGATTTATTTATAAACGAGAAACCCATTACAGAAGAAGATGTAATGGGTGCGATTCGAAGATCATGTTTGAAAAGGACATTTGTACCAGTTTTAGTTGGTACAGCTTTAAAAAATAAAGGAGTTCAGCCTCTTTTAGATGCTGTCGTCGACTATTTGCCAAATCCAGGAGAAGTCGAGAACATTGCTTTTAGACCAGGAAATGAAGGGTAAGGTTAATTATTAAATTTTTTAAAGAACATCAGGAGTCGAGATAATCTAAATTTAAATATTACAGTGAAGAGCCTCAGAAATTTATTTTGGACCCAAAAAGAAGTGACGATAAACCATTTGTCGGATTGGCTTTCAAATTAGAAGTCGCCAAGTTTGGACAGCTAACGTATTTCCGCTGTTATCAGGGAATGTTGAAGAAAGGAGATAATATTTACAATACTAGAAATAACAAAAAGGTACCCAAGTTAATTAAATTACAATATAATATTGCAATTGTCTTTAATATAATGTCATCTTATTTAAGTTTAAAATATTTTTAATTATAATTATTTACAGGTTCGAATTGCAAGATTGGTGCGACTTCACTCTAATACAATGGAAGATGTATCTGAAGTTTTTGCCGGAGATATTTTCGCACTTTTCGGTGTTGATTGTGCTTCCGGAGACACATTCGTTAGTAATAATAAATTGCAAATTGCAATGGAATCTATGTACGTAGCGGATGCTGTAATTTCTATGGCTATTCAGCCGAAAAATTCTAAGGATCGCGATAACTTTGCAAAGGCTATAGCCCGATTTACAAAAGAAGATCCGACTTTCCGATTTCATTATGATGACGATGTTAAGGTAATTGCTAATCAGATTAATTTTTTTTGGTAACGCCTAGTAGATAAATAATTTTTGGTCGAATAAAAACTAAATATATTTATAGGAGAGCTTGGTTTCCGGTATGGGAGAGCTGCATTTAGAGATTTATGCTCAACGCATGGAACGCGAGTACAATTGCCCCGTAATTCTAGGAAAACCAAAGGTTGCCTTTCGCGAGACTTTAGTTTCTCCTTGCAAATTTGACTATTTACACAAGAAACAATCTGGCGGTGCCGGACAATATGGTCGAGTCATTGGAGTTATGGAGGTTTGTAACTATTTTTCACTTTCATTCCTTCTTTCTGTTCAAATATTTACTACTGAATAACTTTATTTTTAGCCGCTTCCACCAAATAAAAATACTCAACTCGATTTCGTTGACGAGGCAGTCGGTATGAATATACCTAAAACATTTATACCTGCTATAAAGAAAGGATTTTTGGATACTTGTGAGAAAGGATTGCTCAGTGGCAACAAAGTAGCTGGTGTTAGATTCCGTTTACAAGACGGAGCAAGTCACTGTGTTGATTCATCTGAAATTGCTTTCATTCATGCGGCTGAGGGTGCTGTTAAGAATGTTTATCACGAAGGAACCTGGATTATTTTGGAACCAATTATGGCTGTGGAAGTTACAGCCCCTGAGGAATTCCAGGTACCAACAACTTTTTTTCAATTTTACATATTTCTAATTTTAAAGATCAATTTAATTTTCGTTTTTATGATTACAGGGATTTATCACGGGTATGATAAACAGAAAGAGTGGAATAATAAACGGAATGGAAGGATTAGAGGGTTGGTTCACTTTGATGGCAGAGATACCATTGAATGAAATGTTTGGTTTCTCAGGAGAATTGCGATCTGCGACTCAAGGAAAAGGTGAATTTTCTATGGAGTATGCTAGATATTCTCCCTGTAAACCTGAAGTGCAAGAACAAATAATTAGGGAATATCAGGAATCATTGAATCCTCAAAAACAGAAGAAGAAGAATTAACGACGAGAAAATTTTATCAATAATTATTTATGATATTAAGAAACCATTTCAGACTGAGTTTTGTAATTCTTTTACAAAGAACTTAGTTTATATGATCTAGAATCATAAGACGAATGAAGATTTGATTGATTGAAAAAATACTGATCTACGAGCATTCGATAGTCAAATTGCGCCGGTGGTATTAAAATCAGAATAATAATGTAGATTATTGTAAATATTTGAATATTATATTAGAATTTTTAATAAAAATAATTGTTTTAAGTACTTTAGTTTGTACTTTATGCCGTATAAGAAGTAAAACTAGAGTTGTAAGTTAAAAAGAGAAGCTTACAATTTTAACGAATTTCGAATATTTTCCTTTCAGTTTTCACTAATGTTATTCATAATTTTTGATCCTAAAGAGATTTTTAATTCTCATTTAGTTATAAAAAAGATGCCCACCTTTCTATCTGAAAAGAAATTCTTGTACTTCCTCTCAAAAATAGATTGTGCAAAACCAAACCAAATTTTCTGAAAATTTATGAAAACAATATTATTTACTTAATTTGAATTGTACAAAATTCAAATATCGCGAAGTAAGATAAACATTACTTACAGTACAATTCAAATTTTATTCCTGTTGGGAGAAATTACACATGATTAAAAGAAATTTTTATGATTAAAAAATGTTTGTCGAGTGTGGTTACACATTTTGAAATAAGGGAGTTTTTTTGAAATGGGTAGATTTTTTTTCGAAGATAAAAGTCAATTATTTCGATATTGGGCACCTTTTCAATGAATAGGGTGAAAAGTAAGATATGTCAATTTTTGTAAAGTTTTCAAATAGATTTAAATGTTTTAAACATTGCCTGGACCCAAAAAGAGATTTCAATATTTAGAGTCCTATAAACCACGTGGCTTCTTTAGGGGATGGAGGAGTCCAGTCTAGTGCCACATCAGGGCTCGGGGGGGGGGGGGGGGAAAAACCGGAAAATTTGTCACGTGGTTTATGAACCCCTAAATATTGGAACAATTTTTTAAGGTCGTACAATAACTTTTAGTGGTTAATATGTTTGTAATATTTATATGAGCTATAAATTACATTACTACTTTACAAATATTAAAAAAATAATTGTAAAATAGTAACATGTTTTAGGTCATAAAATATTCTTCTTTTAATTCATATAAAATATCCTGCAAATAATTTTCAAGAAATACAGGGCAAATCATCATAGTGACATCAAAAAGTTATCAACAGCAATTTATTAGCCAATAAATTGATGTTAATAATAGTAATTCTACTGAGAAATATCAAAATTTCTCGTTATTTTTGGGACGACTTCTCTTTTTGAGAATCTTTCCATCCCATTGATTTCGATCTGTGCTCGAGTTCTTTTGTTCTAGTGCAAGTTCGAGTTCGAGCACTTTCCGCATTTTTAAAATAATTATTAGTACATCAATTGTACTAATAATCTAGGAAAAAATATCTTTCTACAAATTTGAAGATATTAAATCCCAATGCTACCTACTTAACAATATAAACATTCATACCGAAGGAAATTACCTGCCTTCCTAGCTATAACTAAAAATTCAAAAAGCATTCACACCAACACACTCAACCAAACTATAACTCTCCGATTCTCATTCTCACCGCCCCGGTGCAATAAAAACCTAAACCTAGGGATTACGTCCCGGGACTCATCCTGCACCTGAGCTTGAAGCCACGTTAGGGCATTTTTCATACAAACATTACATACATAAATCCTGAAACTGTACACCGTTTATTTGAATTATATTCTTCAAAATTAAATTACCAGAATTTAATAACACAGAAACAAGTATTTCAAACTGAAAAGATGATAAAAATCAGGCGCAAAACTACGAAAAAAATTTATAACACACACACACCCATATCATACATTTTTTAGACTTCGCGCCTGATTAAAATAAAGCGGTGTACATTGAAATAAAACATCCTAAGCTAGGCATTAGTAATTATCATTTTCGAACGAGCTAAATGCAGACAAATAAAAAGAATGAATTTTGATCTCTAATTGAAATTTAAATTAGAATTAAAACTTTAATTTAATGATTTTACTTATAAATCAATTTTATTCCACAAAAAGAAAATATTTAAAAATTTTAATCCAAATATTGTAACCATTACGAATCATGATCAAGGAATATTTAATGGAATAAAAATAATTTGCAAAAATAATGACCCTCGGGTTTTCTACGCATCGAAGGAAAATTCCACTAATAATTCAATCCTTTTTGCTTTTCTAAAAAAGACATGCATTTCAGACACATTATTGAAATTACAAAAAAAATATTTATTTAGAAATAAGCTATACAGGGAAAAAGAAGGAGGGTTCGAGATTTTAATACTGACAAATACAAAGTTATAAAATAAAAGGTGAAATTTTAAAGACCCGAAATTCCCTGACAAAGAAACACTTTCAAGGAATTATAAAAAAATTGAAATTACAAATAATATATATATTTAGAAACGAGCTTTAAATTTTAAATATTCTTACGATTATACAGGGAAAAAAATGTTAAGGGTTCGAGATTTTAATACTGACAAATACAAAGTTTTAAAATAGAAGGTGAAATTTTAAAGACTTGAAATTCCCTGACAAAGAAACACTTTCAGGGAATTATAAAAAAATTGAAATTAAAAAAAATATATATATTTAGAAACAAGCTTTAAATTTTAAATATTCTTACGATTATTCAGGGAAAAAAATGTATAGGGTTCGAGATTTTAATACTGACAAATACAAAGTTATAAAATAGAAGGTGAAATTTTAAAGACCCGAAATTCCCTGACAAAGAAACATTTTCAGGGAATTATAAAAAAATTGAAATTACAAAAAATATATATATTTAGAAACAAGCTTTAAATTTTAAATATTCTTACGATTATACAGGGAAAAAAATGTTAAGGGTTCGAAATTTTAATACTGACAAATACAAAGTTATAAAAGGTGAAATTTTAAAGACCCGAAATTCCCTGACAAAGAAACACTTTCAGGGAATTATAAAAAAATTGAAATTAAAAAAAATATATATATTTAGAAACAAGCTTTAAATTTTAAATATTCTTACGATTATTCAGGGAAAAAAATGTATAGGGTTCGAGATTTTAATACTGACAAATACAAAGTTATAAAATAGAAGGTGAAATTTTAAAGACATGAAATTCCCTGACAAAGAAACACTTTCAGCACATTATAAAAAAATTGAAATTACAAAAAATATATATATTTAGAAACAAGCTTTAAATTTAAAATTTTCTTACGATTAAGTAAAAGGAGAAATATTTTAAAGACGCGTAAATCTAGGTTTCCTTCAACACGCAGAATTCCCGTTCGCGAATACTTTTCTTGATGTAAAAAATGTAAATTTAATAATAGTTTTACGTGGTTTATAATTTTGTAATTTCTTTTAGAAAATCTCTCTTGAAATATTCCATTACAGCTATTAAGGACAAAGTGAGCAGGTTTGGAAAATATAAATGTATATCGCGCACCAAGAAAAGTCTAAACCTGATCTATGAAACAAATTTTGGGAAATTAGTCGCTAATCAAGGCATTAATATAAGCATTGATTAACGGTCACTATAATGATTTTGAATTTAAATTACAACTTGTCAACGTGTCGGTCTTTGGACCATTCATCCTACGACATTGATCGGAGACAAGAGGGACTTTAAAGGGACTTACTACTTGCGAATTCCATCGTCGAGGCGAGGGCAGCTTCATCCAGCTTCCTGTCCTTCAGACCGCTTCAGATTCTGAAACATTAAAAGGTTTTAATAATTAAAAATAGTTATTAATTTCTATATGAATAAATTCTTAATTAGTCAAATAAAACAATAATTTACCTGCTTCCATCATCCACAATTCGCGGTAATCTCTTGATAATCCAAAATAAGGCACTGCACTTCACTTCACTCGTAAAATAAGGCATAAATTTCAAGAAAACAAATTGGAGTCGAAACTTAAGAGCATTTTATAACAATTAGATTTAAATTATTTGAATATAAAATCAATTAGATTTTGATAATCATTATTTACAAGAAAAGTATTTTTTATTTATATCCAAAAGTACTTTTAAAGTTATTATGTAATTGCTTGCGTTTCTTTAAATAATTCCTTATGAAAATGAAAGTATTCCAAAAACATTTGAGTCAAAAAGTTAATTTAAAAATGTATTTTCAAAATAAGTAAGGTGCTGAAATATTTTATGAATCGGGATTGTATTTCCCTTAAAATTTTGAAGCAGTATTCTAACTTAGTATAAAAAAAGCTTAGAGAATTTTTATTTTTAATAGAAATTTATGCCTTCATTTTCAATTTGCGACGCGACAGTCTGAAACAGAAAACACGAATAAAAATGTAGTTAATATCAGAACATAATAGAAAAATAGGTAAATATTTACAATTCAACATCAACAGTCAATATAAGAATAATCATAAATTTTGATTGTGAGGAAAGATTCACAAATTGTAAACAAGATATAGAGTTGAACAATAGATGTCCTTGGCAAGCAATTTGATAGCTTGCCCGCATTTTTATTCTAATTCGAGCCTATAAATATTTATCAAAATTATCGAAGTTCTCTGAAATTGATCAAAAACAATCTAACAAACTTACTTAAAAACATTTTTCAAAAAAGAATTTATTATAAAAATTATGAATTGCCATTCAAATAAATTCTTAATTAAATAAAACAACAATTTACCAGATTCCTTCATCCACAATTCGCGGTAATCTCTTGATAATCCAAAATAAGGCACTGCACTTCACTTCACTCGTAAAATAAGGCATAAATTTCAAGAAAACAAATTAGAGTCGAAACTTAAGAGCATTTTATAACAATTAGATTTAAATTATTTGAATAGAAAATCAATTTGAATTTTATAATCACAAAATATTTACAAGGAAAATATTTTTTGTCCATGATGTCCAAAAGTACTTAAAAATTTACAACAAAATTGCTTACGTTTCTTTAAATAATTCCTTATGAAAATGAAAGTATTCCAAAAACATTTGAGTCAAAAAGTTAATTTAAAAATGTATTTTCAAAATAAGTAAGGTGCTGAAATATTTTATGAATCGGCATTGTATTTCCCTTAAAATTTTGAAGCAGTATTCTAACTTAGTATAAAAAAAGCTTAGAGAATATTTATTTTTAGTAGAAATTTATGCCTTCATTTTCAATTTGCGACGCGACCATCTGAAACAGAAAACACGAATGAAAATGTAGTTAATATCAGAACATAAAAGAAAAAAAATAGGTAAATATTTACAATTCAACATCAACAGTCAATATAAGAATAATATTCATAAATTTTGATTGTGAGTAAAGATTCACAAATTGATAACAATAGATTTCAACAATGACCATGACTATCTTGACGAACAAAATGGCTGCTCGCCTATTGTCATATAAATATTTATCAAAATTATCGATTTTTTCTGAAAAATTTTATTATTATTGAATATTTATGAAAAACAACTTATTAAACTTACAAAACTATTAGAGAAAAACGCGATCCAAATCAAATAATTGATTTGAAAGTGAGAAAATTCTACAAGAGAAGATTGTCCATTGTTCCAATTGCTAAATTCCAGGAATTCTCGTCGTTTCCCGCTCGAAAAAAATTTCACGAAATCGCTGAAGAAAAAGATTTTGAGCATTGTCACGCACGTTAAAGTACATCAGAAGTGAGAAAATATCTTTGAAAATCAGTGGAGTCTTGAATTTGTCGTTTTAAACCCGAAATTAGTGTAGATTTTGAGTAAAAAACATAAGGAAAATCGTGAGCTTTTACGGACAAAGACCATGGCACGCGAGCCACTAACCTACTCCGAAAGCGAATGTCGAAAATCACCACAAATCCAATTATATTTACCGAAATTTTTATACCCACTTGTTTACTAATGACCCCGAAACTGAAATACGATCAATCATTAATTAAAACTCATTAAAACTACCTATTTTCGGCCTGAAATGACGGAGCTCAACGCGACGATTTGACCGGTTTGATTTCAGGAATTCAGTAACGGAGAAGCAAATTTTTTATTGCACGGGGTCTACAACTCTCAAATCATAAACTCGAATGTGTTCAAATACGAATTTTCAATTTGCAATTATTTCAATTTCTCACCGTGTTTTTATCAAAAACTGGTAAATTATTAAAGAAAAATGCTTAAGCTTGCTGAATTAAATGTCTAATCTCATAATTACTTGATAAAATTAACAAAATTTACAAGTTAAATTGCTCCGATATAGAATTTGAATAATGTGAAGGCGCATGTGCACAGTTGATCAGAACAAAAGACTATGTAGCTATACATCTTTGACGAAGTGCATGAGGTACTTAATTTAATTTTTGTAGTATCACCTTAGTATTACCGTAAAAAATAAGTATTCAAATGAATTTTGTCCCGTGAAATTTAAATAATGTAGCGCCGGCAATTGAATTAACCTAGCGGAAATGTCTCATACTACATACACTTTCGTTCAAGATGGCGCTCGTTTGATCACAATTTTGTGACTAGAGAATTTCAGTTTACTTTATTCAGTGGCGTGCAGTACTTCGGCACTGACGCACTGTGTAGTGATTTGAATTCTTTGTACCGTTCGCCAGTCGTGCAAGTAGCTTAGATAAGCATGGTGCAAAAGAGGGTGTAGTGCGCTGGCGCTTATTTCACGAAATGAGGGTTCTTCACCCGTAAAAGGACCAACAGGGTGGCAAAGATTTTCGAGGCTGCGAGTGTCTTCAGTCCCCGAAAAATGTAATATGGCGATGGTCGCGTCAAATATGAGCGGTCACATCCAAAAGCAGCTAACCAGGAGTCTGGAGAGAATCCTAGAGGAGGCTCACCAGAGTGGTGAATTGAAGTTGAGCGGTCGCAAGCTGAAAGACTTCCCAAAAGTTGGAAAAACCGGCTCCTCCAAGTACAACCTCCAAGACACCGTCACCGCAGGTCAGTCTTCTATTTTATTCATTTTAGGCGATTCAAGGTCCTTCATCGTTGTTCTTGTCGTTTCAAAACGATTCCCAGTCACTCACGCTTTCTGAGCGTTAGAATATTTTATGTATATCAAAAGGTGTTAGGGCCTAGTACGCCCACCACCAGGTCCAATGACACATCAAGTTCATTATCATTTTAACAGAAACCGGTAGTCATTTTAATTTGTTTTCATTGTTATCTTTTTCGGTATTGTTAGACTGCTCTGTTTTCTATATTTTTATGGTTAATATGCCAAAAAACGATTATATTTCAGAAATGATTCTTTTTCTTTTATTTCGTATCTAATATTTTCCATCACAGTTTTTTTAAGATAATTAAAAAAGTATTTTTATAGAACAAGGTGTGAACATGCACTTTAATTTTTAGATCATTAACCTCTTGTCTGTAAACTTAATTACAACATAATTGCATAATTTTAAACGCTTTCGACTTAAAATTATTGTATCTTGTTGAAGGCTGGGATTTAAATTATTTATCTTTAAACTCTTTTATTTAAAAATTCTTTTGTCCTAAGTAAGTGGAACTTTTTTCTGTTTTCATGTACAGTAAAAATATAACGCGACAATGAATGTTTCGAACTACACGCGTGTTTAATCACTCCACGAGATAAGAGTTTTTTTATTCTTTTTTTAAACTTGTAATGTCGTGTTTCATAGTAAAAGCAATGACGTTATGAGAATATTTTACGTGTAACATAAACATAAAGACATCACGACTGTACATTTTAATTCCATTGGACATATATTTAAATTCCAAAATCTAACACAATATAATATATTTTCCTGGGACTTCTTTTTAAAGATTTTATATTGCAATTTTTCTTATTTAGAATAATTAAGAAAGAAGAGAAACTTTTTACGTCGTCAAAAGCTGGCAAGTTTCTTTTCAGATTTTAGTCTCGAATTCGTTATGACTGCAAACCGAAAATAAAGGTTCTTTTTATTGAAGGCCCCCGGCTACACGCACTTCGTAAAAAGTCGTAAAATACGAACGAACAGCACTTGCTAAAGTTGAAATATACCGCAGCATATATTCTTCTTGACTCAGAAGGACTTACATACAGATAAATTGTATTTTATTCATGAAGGGTCTATAGTTGTCCATTGCATTGTAAAATTTATTGACAATTTTTTTACAAATATTGACTGTTTCAGAAATAGAGAAGAATGAATGGCTTTGCTGGAAAGATAAAGCGCATAAAAGAGTGAATGAAACAAAGATAAAATTTTACAATTCGCATCTATTACTAGCAATTTCCACAATGCACTTTCGTCCAGAATTTAAATATTTAAATATTTTTGGTAGACGGTTCTCTTAGCTTCTTTTAAAATTTCATTTACTTAATGATTATAAATTCATTCATGTTGCCTCATTTGTGAGAAAAGACATTATTGACAATAAGAGTGGGATATTTCTAGTAGAGTATGTTACTCACTATTAAATGCATCGTCGTTATCTCGGCACACCCTGTGTTTCCTTTTATAGCTTCGATAACTCTCTTTGACAACCGATAACTCGATTTCAACAGAACTAGTACTTGTCTAAATTTCCCTTCACATGACAATAGTTTATATTTTTCTGTTTGGATTATAACTGAATAATTGATTTCTTTTAATTTAATCATTTTTGCAATCTTCTTAAAAATACTGAAATCCTTGAAAACTTTCAGTCTTTTTAAATCTCTTCAAATCGTTTAAAATTCCCTGTCTTTTGCAGACTACAACTTCAAACCTGAAAATCCGGATCAGATCGTTTACTTTTTACAATTCTAGGGCAGAAACTATTAAGCGACGTAATGAGGGATAAAGAAAAATCTTTTATCTTAATTACATGTTAATATACTTAATTAATACTGAAGCATAATTCTCATGCTTAACGATCTAGTTCATAATTCGTTCTACGCACTCTTGTGTAGCGAAAGAAACTGAAAGTTTCAAGTCTAACAATGATTACATACTTAGCATCTTCGGAATTCTAGTGATTTTTCACAACATTCGCATCGCTTACTTCTTTTATAGATTTTAGAAGAAGATCTAGGGAGATTTGATAAACGAACTTAGATTATAATTTCAGCTCCCTATTTTTAAATGAACAGCAGAGATAAAATCTTGAGAGGTAAAAAACAAGCTTTTAACCTCAGTAAATTTCACTTAACCCTGATCACTTTTCCCTCATCTTACATGCAGAATTTATGATCCAATGAAAACTCGGTCAGTGTCGTCAGTACTGATTAACTTAGTGTTCTCCAGAAACGGTTGATCAAACGAATCCACTTAACACGACACGATGAAATGCCCGGTAGAGTAATCGAAACTATGAGTACGTAACGGACAGGCATTTCGCGGTTTCATGCTTTTCTTATTATAGATCAGCTTGTAATAAGATACAATGAAGAACTAGATGCCGGATGTAGCTAGAATTCTAAGATCCACCTTGCTCAGTTATACTTGCTGATTCTTCTTAGAATATGATTATATTCATCGGAAAATAGAACGATTCTATTTTTCCAGTTTCTGCATTCCCAGAACGAAAAACTGCCAAGCAATTGTGTAGAACGTATTTGTAGATTCTTCAAATCTGAAATATATGAATGAATCATTTATTACGGTTTATAATCATTCAATTTTCAATACTTGGAACTTAAAGTAGAGAAAATGCTTGTCTTGCAAGGTGCTGTTCATTGATTTTAGAGGTACTATAGGGCTAACTAGTCTTCTGAAAATGTCAAGACTCTTCTCCCCATTTCCAATAATGTGTGGAGTTCAATAGAAACGTTCTCGCCCTTTTTGTTTTCCGAAGGCTTTTCGGGAGGGGACTTAACTTAGTTAAGCAACCCCAGGTCAGTATGATCATCAAGGGAGAAACTTCGTCGCTTCGTGAGGGACCTATCAATTTTCAGTTTGATTTTTCTTTCTATCGTCTACATTTTATTTATTACTGGTCAAAATTTAGCACGCTACTGTCAATCTGAATTAGTAAGAATTTATTAATGAACTAGTGCCGATTCGTTTATTAATTCATTAATGCTTACTAAAATCTCTGCTTACAAATTTCAAATTCGATGCTAAATATTTTGCTCTTTTTGCAGTTATTCGAATCTTCAGGAGAACATACGAAGTAAACTGATAGTAGCAAGTATACGAGTATGATTCGAATCAATGGACTAGTTGTGCATGAGGTCACGATAATCATGAGCGAGCCTACATAAGAAAGCACCTCGGAAAGCACTGCATTCTCTTTTTATCAGGCACACGTGCGACTGACGGATAAGGCAAAGACCAGCATTTAAGATTCTTGGCCAAGTATGTAACAAAGAAAAAAAATAGAGAGAAAAGAAGGGGGCTGAATGCCCAGAACAGTCGTTAGCTTTCGTCTTTCTCTTTACATAACGTCGGTAAATACATAAAGGCAGCAAACGTAGACTAAGAAGCTCTGCAGTTGGCAAAGAAATTTGCGAGGGGTGCCAGAAAATCCAGACATCGTGGAAATCTTACGGGTCTGCACTGCTGCAAGCACTAATTTTAAAGCCCATCGTTGGGTGGCGAAACTCTTCCGTTATTGGTCGGGAACTACGAGAGGAAGTGAATGGCAGCTGTGTTAACTTTTTCCTATGCTAAGTTTTTGCTGTGCCTCTTTTTACGACTTCACTACAGCTTAGCCTTTTAGCCAATCGACCACAAAAATAAAAAGCCAGTAAATATGAAAATAGATCATTCCATAGGAAAAATCATATTAATGGAGTTTTGCTGAGTAATGTAAAATGAAGGGATTTATGGATTTATCTCGATTCAGTATGGAGAAGTTCTCTCGGCTCTTTAAATAGAAACTGCTTCTCGTTTATCTATTAGGCTTCGCTAAAATAGCAAAGTTGTCTTTCTCTGTTTTCCCTTTCAGCGAGTTTAATGTTCTCCTTTCAATACATTACTGGGAATGTGGTGCACATTCTGTTTTTATCGTTCCAACATTGTGGCAGCTGTTGCAAAGGTAGGTTCGGCGAAGCGAATCGATGGCATTTCCTTCCTGAACCAGTGAGGGGTGACTATTTCGTTGTTAAGCACTGATTATAGGGACATGACAATCATTCAGTAATGTTCATCCTTTGAAATTTTAAAAATTGAATTTACCTTTTGATACTAAGTTTGATATTAGCTGAGGTAATAGTCAAGGTTGTTACAAGACCTAGAGGACTTGGAAAAGTTATTGAATTTTCAAACCAGACTTCTGTAGCAACAATAGTTATCTTGTCTGGAAAATATTTGCCTCTCCTTTGAATTCTCTCAGGCCCCAGAATCGATTTTGCTAAATAGTCTCGCAAATTACAGATGTGATTTTTTAGACATGCATTATTTCGCTGAAACACAATCGTTTGGGTAGGATATTTATTACTTATAGGTGAAAGAACTGTGTTACTTAATTTGTAGGTAATCACCATTCACTCGGTCGATGAAATCAGTCCAGTAGCATTCTTGTCTAGGCAGATTTATCTGATTTACGAGTATTCTAAGTATAGAGTATACTGCTAAGGAGCTTTCTTTCATCTTCGGAAGACAAATTCAGAATGAAATAAAAATACGCCTTTCTGAATAGTTGCTTCAGCAAAGTGCGCAAAGCTTTCCTCCAACTAATCGAGTTACGGATCGCAATCTGTATTCTCGAAGCAAAGCGTGTCATCAGTGTATAATTTGGCACGACCAAAGATTCGGGTCTGCTCAGACCTGCATTTTGCATCTATTTTGTGTCTTTTATGTTCTGCATCAATCGTTTCGAAACTGTCCACATGATGTTTTGGTTCAGAAGATCCCCTCTGCTTTATTTATCGCAATCTCTCTCTTGGTTCTCTCCTCGTCTCGAGATCCCGTTGTCGATGCAGGAGTCGAGTTGACGTCCTCTTCGCGAGGGGAATTTAATGTATTTTTACGGTGTATACGCATGTCCACAAGAAGTTGAACTGACTTGTATGAGTGCTGTGATGTGAATAGGGATTTTCCATGGCATGAGAGAATCCGAGGACTGTATGTGTTGCATGCTAAAGATAGAGACATCGCAGCTGTAGTCAGGGGTGCCAACAGGTCGATACTCCATAACGCGTTATATTCTGGATTACCATGGCGCCAGTGTTCGCAACTCTTATCTTTTGCTTCTCGACATGAGGACGACTCAGGAAGGTTCCATGGGGTTGACAAGTTGTTTTCAAGCACACCTCAACAGCCACGATCCGTTTTCGAGCTGGTCCTGGAGAACCTTCTTCAAATGCGTTAATAAATACCCTTTCCATGGGCCGAGATCAATCTTTGCTGGAGACATAAAAGACTTTGATAAATGCTGGAGGATTTATCATAATTACAAAAATTTCAATGTCATTAAGTGAAAACACTGAAGGGCTTTCAGACCTGATCATGATTTTATCATTTTATTTTTTTCTCATAATCGAACGTCAAAGGGGAAAGAATCTCAATTTGGGAACGTTTTTAATTTATTACAGATAACGGAAATTATCTTCTTAAGGAATTTTTTATATTAATAGGTTGCTAACTTTAGAGTAGTATTTAGGTTAGCTGGTGGTATATTTATAATCTTATACGAATTAAATAGAGTCCAAGAGCTTGGGAAGGTTATTTGAAATGAAATGTTTGAATTACAACAATGTCATCCTTTCGTAAGATGATGATCTCATCAATTGTGAACAGTATTCTGACATTCTGATTTCATACTGACAATGGATTCAAATTCTTGGAAGCTATCCAGAACACGATTTTTTATCCTTTTTGTCCTCTTTTATATCGTTTTATACTTTCTGGCGAAGTGATACTTCCTCCTGTTTCACTACGCTAAAAGCTATGTACTTGACGATTCCTTTTTCAGTAATAGGTTTCAAAGAGCTTATCCTTTTGTTCCTTTTTTTAAAGACTGCCACTTCCTGATGCTACTGTTTATCAACAGTTGCTAAAAGCTACTTTCTTTTAATCGGATACTTGAGAATTTCAGAATTTGTGTAATTTTTTGAATAATTGGAACAGCTACAATTACTAATTTTTTAAATTCTGAAGAAACAGGAAACCATTTCCGTTGGAAAGTAAACACAATTAATCACAATTAAGTCGGTTTGGAAATAGAATTGTAGCAGGGTAGCATTAGTGAAAAAGATGGAAAACACAAGCTGTTCTACTACGTTTCTACTGTTTTCGATTCTATTTCAACTCTGTTTCGACCTACTTCTATTTCACCCTGTTGAAAATTTAGTGACACTAGCTTTAAATTGGATTTCAGGGGGAATGAACGCAATCAGGGAGACTGAAATACAATTTAATGGTAGATATAATTGATTATCTACCTTTAATAAACCTGGAATTCTTTAGAATCGCTTAAAATATCTTGAAATTTTAAAATTGGATAAATTCTCTCTGAGCAAGTTCATATTTCCATTTTGAGTATTTTCGCTCTTCAGCCATACCTATCCATCCTCTAGTTATTTAATTAATCCACGTTTTTCAATTCGTTGGAAATATAGGTGAAGGGTCTTTAGATTCTCAGTATCTTTTTTCCTTATGACTAATTAGAGTGCAATCGTCGTAGTCGTGTGAATGGAAATTGTTAGGATGGTGATGTCGTGCCAAATGCTGCATGTTGTCGATTTCTATGCTTGCAGTGTAGCGGAAAGCCGGTATCACACGTGCTCAAGGCAAAACAGTGATTAACGATACTGATAATAATACTATCACGTTCGCAGCTTTTTTTACTGATAGGGTACAACATTCATAATTCCGCAAAATTGTGGTACTACATTTGCAAGCTTTAATTAAATAATTTATTTTTAAAGAGCTTTTACATGTACATATCTCACGAAACAGTTAATTATTATAATATCAGGTAATTTTTATACAAATTTTAATTGCATAGGTGTTAATTGAACTGATTATCAGCGAGATTTACAACGGTAGCTCGAAACGGTATTTTCCTTCTCACGTTTAACATCGGTTAGAGAATAATTGCTAATTCCATTTGTTTTTATCTAATCATCGTTTCCATACAAAAGGAAAAAAAATATCTAGAATCTACGGAGTTGCAATATTTTTATTTTAGATTTTGAAGCGGAACGAATACTGACAGACAGAAAAGCTTTGACGACAAAAGCGTTTTTGTATGAGCGGATCCGTACGAAGATGCGGAATGTGAAAGTAATTTCACTTTTTAGCATTTTCCAATAATTCGCCTTCGATTTAGGACGTCTGCCAAGTATCTATAGAGAGAATGTCGCCCGCATTTGAAACGATACTCGATCTGCAGCACTTCACTTGAATGAGTTCGCTGCAGACTTTGCAAAAAATTAAATACAAAAGGCCATTTTTTTCTGCGTGTCTATAAACGGTAATTTAAAAATATTTATTTTATTAAAAACATGATAGATTTCTACAATTGCTAATAATTATTCATTTGTATCGGATCTTTAAAAAATGGAAGAATCCCGTTTCTCAATGGCTATAATTTACGCTGGGTGGTACGCACGCGATAATTAAACATCTTTATTTAGTGGGCAGGAATTTAATTAGTGAAGAATGGAAATGGAAAAAGAAACGAGAAAATAGAATTGCTGGTCTTGAACGTTAATGCTATGTTCACGGTTCATACGTTTGAATTTACGTTGCTGTATCACTAGTCTCGTATCGCATGTGCAAAGTAATATAGTAGTTTTGTTGCGGGGTTATAATTAGCCACCGTCATGCCGAGTTGAGTGAACACTACACTCTGCGACTCCAGCAGAGACTGGTACTCTTTTTCGCATCATGAGTCGACTTGGGATTTAACTTGAATTGAGGGAAATTGAAAAATAATGAAAAATAGAGAAGTCTCAATTTCTTTTCAAGTGTCCTATAAATTTGCACGCACAAAATTGCTTTGGTTATGACAACCACAGACCTAGTAAAATATAGTACAACTATAATTTGTGGTTTCCACAACCACGATTGAGGTTGCCACAACCACAACTATTATGTGGTCAGAACCACAGCTATGTGGTAGAACTATTATTGAATAGTTTCCAGAACTGTCTCATAATATTCGTTACAACCAGATATGGTTCTGTTAATTAAGATCGTGGTTTTAGCAACCACAAATTAGTATTTGTACCATATTTTACTATTTCTGTGGTTGTCACAACCATAGAGCTTTTTCCATGTGACTAATTGAAACTGTTTCTTGATAATATTTACTGGAAAATTAGAATCTTTTTCTGAAAAATGACGCGTAAGACGTAATATTTTGCGTCCTTCTAAACAGGAAACTGATCGTGGGATATACACATATCAACTGAATAAACAAAATTCTCTCTTAAGCAAAGAAATCGTGTTTCGCACTGAAGTGTCACTGATGGGTCCACGTGGTATCTTTTTAATTCTGTACCATTCGCATCGTAAAGAAGATGACACACTTCCCTGAGAGTTTTTGTCAGGGGTCTTCATTTTGTGCCGAGATTTTAAAAAAGAAGCTTGTACGAAGCGTGAAAACAGATTCATAAAAGATTGCACACGATCCTCATTTTTTTTCTAATTGAATTATGAGCCTTATGCATGATCCGCACTGAAGCAAAAAACTTCATATATAAAACAGGCGCTTTCAAAAAAAGTAGAACACATCCGTTAAATATAAAAATTAATACTATCATTTCTAGTGAAATCTATTTCTCCTGAAGACTGGACATTTTTCCCGTCTGTTTTTCCAGCGGAAAGATTCTCTCAAGTTCTAGATCGATAAAAACACGTAGAGTAAAAAATTTATGTCTAGTTTTGTTTTCATGGAAAACACTTAGAGGATTTTTGTTCTTTTGAGCCATAATCGACATTTATTTTCTCCTACTTCGTTTTTTCTCTAAACGTCTAAACGTTTAATCACTTCCGCTTGTTGCTCCACATCGTTATTTCTAGATCAAAGTTTTTAAAAAGGGAGGTAGTGTTTTAAAAAGTCAATAATTGAAATGACTTGTTCGAATTGTCAAGATTTTAATCTGCCTTTTTCAGTCTAACGCACTTTAAAACGATGAGTCACTTGTAAATCTACGTGATTTGCTTGATATTGATAAGTATATGGTTGTCCAATGTGTAGTGTGCACGCTAAACAGGTAGAGACCGTCATGTCACCACGACTTCCTTTCATTAAGGAGTCTTTAGAGAATTAAAACTTGTTAAATTGTTGTTAGTGATGCTGAAAATTATTAGTTGATGTTATAAGTTTTATTTTTTTTAGATAAACAGAGGTTTGAATAGAGATAATAGTCCTGGAAGGTTAACATCCTGTCGTTTATCTATTTTTATTTTTATTCATCTAAATTCCTTAAAATCAAATGAAATACCTTAAGATTCTTTAAAATCTGTTAAAGTCCTTGAAAAGTCTAGGTTTGTCGACCTTTGTGGTCTCTTTGATTTCCCTAATGCTCTGGGAAAGTTGCACCTGTAAGCATTTAATAAACAAAGCCCCCAGACACCGGGCACAGAGATAGTTACAAAAGGGTTCGTTCGCAAGATCAAAGCAAGTTTTTAAGCTTTCAACCAGAAATCAGTTTTCAACACTATTCTACTCTTCATTCTTTCCATGTCATAGAAACTTGAAAAACTTTAAAAAAGTAAAGAATACCATGCGGTACTTCACCTATTTAATGTTTCGTCTTTCTTCGGATACGAGATGAGGCTGAACTGCTAGTGCTACCAGGATAATTAGTAGGTCGCTCTCTGATTAAGTCTCGCTAAACCCATTCCCGCGCTTGAGTTTGCTAGATCAATTGGGGAAGCTGCTACTGGCTAACGACAATAATTGCTGTCATATCCTCAATCAAGAAATTTTGTTACCGGGGTCAAAATCCTTTTGCTTTTAGTATTCATGAACTACACAATATTAATCAGGAGGAAAAAACTGGCGTAAGCGATAATGGCGAGGCGTGCGATTCCTGTTTCAGGTCCATGAAATAGAAACTCGATCAGAACAACTAGTTTCCATTGCGGTTTCAGTCACGAAAAACGATCCATTACACGGTAAAATTCTACCAGGTTCTCAGAGTGGATGTTAACGTAAATTCCTTTTGATTTATCCAATTGAAAATGTTTGTGAGGTTTCTTTATTTCTTTAGTATATCGTACTGCTCATAATGATCATATTTGTTAAGTAAAATGAAAAAATGGATTTCAGAAGTTAGAACTTGAATCAATCCAATACCCCTAATATTAAAATGAAATGAAATTCAGATGTCCATTTGAAAAAGTTTCCTTTATGTTGCTAGAAAGTATATGTTTGGTGGATTACTTTCCATATTCCACTATCATCAAAGGATTGTAGCAGGTTGCATAATGCATTCCTCCTTTTTTCATTCTGGTTCTTTTATGTGAATATCACAAAGATGCTCTGCTATTTTATAGACCTTCTCTTCACTCCTCGAATATCCATAATTCGTCTGTTGTACATGTATGTACCTGTGCTGAATCAGACACCGTGAGTTTTGTGCAGTGGTTACGGTTCGTAGTTTTGGACAAAGCACCCTTAACAACTGGTTCACCAGACTCGAGTTCGACTGACGGTTTAGACTCTTCATTCCTCGCCCACTGTTACACCGTTTTATCTTTCGCAACATTTTTAGAGCTTCGATAACTTTCTAAGATAATTAATTCTATTCAAAACATAATTATTCCATAAAAGTCTAACAATTCTTCCACATTATATTTGCAAAAAATATCTCCAGACCAATATCGACTATACGATCTGGAAAAGAAGTGTACAGAACGAAATTTTTCCACCTAAGAGGCGAGGAAAATCATGAAAACTGTTTTGGGTCAAGAGGGTTCTTCAAGTTTTTTGCTTGCCAGTTGGGTTGGCAAGGTAAGAGCGATACAGACTTGTAGAGTAAAAAGTAAATGAAAGATGGAAAAACGAGAAAAAATTGAAAAAGGTGACGGGCGAGTTTAAGTAAACGAATACTGAAACGTAGTTGAAGAAGATGCTTGTAATGTAAAATTTCACGGATCTTGGATTTGCAGTCGGTGGAAACGCTTCTCATATTTTTTAATTTATATAATTTATGAGACGTAGAACTTTCCCAGATTCACGGTTGGTGGTGCTTCGTGTTGAATGATGTAGACTCAGATGTTTAAGACAACAAGCGGTTTGTACGACTAAGTCTGGACAATGTGAGACTCTGTTCGATCGCTCATCTTCGAATCACGTTTATCTCATGTTCAGCAACAAGGATTTAAGTGTTATTGAACATTAAAATCAGCCTTTGACATATGTTTCTTGTTCTTCTCTAAAGAGCTATATCTAAGTGGATGAAGATGATCGATACTCATCGTGCAAAAGTATAAATTGTTTTTTGTGGCCAAAAAAAACTTTTCTGAATACATACCTGGTTTGAAATAGTTTGTTTCACAAAGCAAAGGAAATGGGATTATGTCACCCGTATTGACCGAGTCTCCCCAGTATATGCCAGGTGTAATGAACTGAAATTAAATTAGAGAAAAAATAGGTTGCCTCACTAATTTTTTCAAAGTATGTTTGTGCAATGAAGCCAGTAAGTAATTAGCTGAGTCACAACAATTTCCTAACGTTTTATGTCGTAGAGAATATTATTGGCTTTGCTATACTAAAACTATCAAGATCTTGACTAATGATCTATTGAAAATCGTTTATCGATGGAGACAATAAATTATATTGGAGATAGTGACGCAATAAAGTGATCTAAGTTTCTATTCATTAAATCGCAGCAGTAAATAATAGATTTACAAGAGTTGTCAATAGTTTAACATATTTATATGTCGTGACTTCTCAGATTGGTATTTGAGGTATTAAAAAATTATAAAAATGAAAATTTTCTTGCAGATCTGTGACGAGATATTAAGAATAGAGGATTATTATTTTTTTTTCAAAGATTTTTATCTATTTTAGAATATATAATTTGAAAATAAATTGATACAGTGATTTGAATTCTAATTATACGGCGCTCCCGTCATCAACCTTGACATTCTCAACACGCTTCGGTGCAATCATGTGAACTCTTTCTTTACCTTTTTGCAAACTAAGTGCTTGCTTTGCAAATTACGAAAGTGTCTGCCAATTAGGATAAAGAGGCTCATCTGCATTAAACTTACATTTTAAATTATGAGCCTTCACATTATGATAAGTGTCAGATTTGATGTTTTAAGTTTTGAATTTCAAAACTAAAAGTTAAAAGTTTTAAAGTTGCATTTTAAGTTTTGAATTTCAATTAGACTTCAACGCTTTTAGATCGAGAGCGTTGGATCACTATATTTGATTAACTTTCCTTCAACTTTGCGGTTTTACACAGATCTTATTCGTCACTTTAATAACGCTTGATCTTTTGTAAAACGATCGTATCATATTCTTCTACCTTTGTAAACTTGACACTGGTGTAATTCAAGAGTTTATGCAATATTATTGCCCTATATATATTTCATAGATTTGGTATCAATCAACATTTTGTCTTCTGTTGAAATCCAAATCTTGGTACAGTGTGAGGGATTGATTGAATTTTGAGTATAGCCCAAATTTCACAAGATTTCGAGACATTTCAAGAGATTTGAACTAATATTAAAGAATATCAAAAAATTTTTAAAAATTTCAAAGGATTTCCCAGATTTGAAGAGATTTCAAAAGAATTTAAGAATAATCAACCCCTTGGAACAGTCTTATTCATTCTCGACAGTGAATTTCAGTTTAGTATACGGTTCTCATTGCCTCGAGGTTCTTATGCATCTTATGCATGCAAGCCTCGCAGAGAGTCCATGTCCGGACCGGAAGTGGCTAGCAATGCCTCAGTCGGCTGTACAAAAGCAGTGAACCCTCTGGCATCTTCCCTCTTTGGTGGCAGCCAAGACATTCGTGGTTCAAGGCCAAGTGGGTAGGAACGTTTTCACGTCGTCTCTGGTATTTCTTCGGTTTTCTTTTCATCGTCATGTGGTGAAAGTCAATTATAAGAGTTGGTCGTCGTATTCAGAGGACTGGTTGAACAAGTGCCTTATTATAGGTCTGGACTCGTCGCTGGTATAATTCCACACACTGATTCTTTGTGATCATCGCTTTATGTGTGCGGAATACTTTATGTTTTTTTAGGACCCATTTTGAATTTTTATTTTTTTGTAAACGTGGTCTTATTGTTAATAGTTGATTATTTCATTAGTAGGCTCGTATTTGCAGAAGCTATGTCAAATCTGAAAGAGATTGTACAGCCTCCAGGCTGGAAGATATTAATAACAAGGACTGTACCACGTGAAAGAACCCTGAAATTAAAAACTGGAGGCCTTGAAGAATACGAATCGCATGCGGGACGCGTGATTGAAGTCGACTGCAAAGTGCATCATATGGAGCACCTTACATAAAAGGCAGGAGTGTACCTCTACCCATAGCAATATTTGCAATGGGGAAGTTATCGATCCTGCAGTCCCCACTACTCGTTGAGTCTACCCTTACATATGGGCTCTCTTAACCCCATGGACAACGGAAAAAGATAATGTAAAACCTTCCATTCGTTGTGTCACGCTCTGTTTACACTTGTCTATGATACCAGGCTTGTATATTGTGATGAGGAAGTTATTAAAACACCAAAGTACTTACACTTGGATTGAAAAAGTATTTTTATTACTTCATGAACTTGATTCACCAGAAGGTGATCAGAAATGGAATATGAAATCAATTTTGGGCAAACTTGTAATTGAGTCCTTTTCCGAAAGAAATAGAAGATTAAAAAAGGTGTGTTGGCTTGACATGAGTAATTCGTCTGTCTGAAAATTGTAATTTTGAAAAGTGGATGAGAAACTAACGACTTTATGCGAAGACACACCTAGTGCCTGAGGAATCTGCAATTACTAACAAAGAAATGCTAAAACGACCTTAACCGTAAGGCCAGGTGTACCCACTTGGATGAAAGTATGAAACCTTGGGTACAGACTGACAGACAATGGCTCGAAACTAACTACAAATTTCAATCAGGCCGTTGCTCTTCAGCAATCAGTTCGTTAGAACATTAAATTTAAATTTATAATCAATTATTCCTAAATTTGTCGCTCGCAAGAAATATTAGTGACTGAACGTCACGTGCAATTCTTATCGATCCTATAAGACCTCGACCTTGGTCCTTGACATTCGACCCCCACGATTCCTGCGGACATCGACCCTAAAGTTTTCTGAAAAGGTCTCTAGACGCGTCGAGTTCAGTTATAGGACTCTGATTATCGGACGTATATCAAAGGCTCGCTATCGTATCCTACCGTGGCGGAAGTTCTGCATCTGGTATATTTATAGCTTGCCAAGTAAGGGTTGCAAGACTTTTTATCCTCGATACGTAAATTCACCTCGAACGATCGATTACCGACCCTTGTCCTATTATGGGTAATAAGCTCAAATTTAGAACTCCTTAAGATGGTAATGCATCTCAAGAAGGGATTATCTGACACGTATCAGATAGGTCAACAACCTCGGGTGGTGCATAGACTGGGAAAGAAGGAAGAGTTACAAAATTATTAGAAGTTTTTAATTTTTTTTCTACCAAATGTAATTTATTCCTATAGTAAAACTTTGCAAAGGTTGCAAATTGTACCAAATATAGTTTAAGTTTCTCATTTCTCTATTAGGAAATTCAAGGCCATGGTAATTGAGCCTTATTGCATAGCGGATAACCATACCTGCAATGCGTGACTTCCTGCTTATTCACCACAAGAAAATTCAAATATAGGCACTCTATTATGAAAGAAAAATAGATTGACCGACTTTAAATGAAAAATAACGCAATTTTAAATTACCCAATCTTAGACAAATTGAAACATTCCGCCGAACTTGAAGTCCTTAAAATCTAATTATGAAAAGACCTTTAGAAAATGTGACAATAGACCATTTGTTTATCTCAAACTCTCATTGCTTCGAGGGCAAAATTTACTTTCGCTTTCCTCGCCCGAAGCCAAACAGAGCAGCGGAACTTCCTGTTGACTCGGCGATTGGCAATTTCCGTTAAAAGAGCATCTTGATTACAATTTCTAAGAAAGTATCTGAGGAGGATCAGTTCTGCTCGACAGGAAATTCGCGAAAATGGTAGTAGGCTCGTTTTTATACTTTTTTTAGGGTGTTGTGAAGTAAGATTCTCGACTTCCCATTCCAGGACGTTGGCCGGGACTTCGTTATTGATCAGTAACTTCGAAGCCGGGAAGAGCCGAACCACCCTTGTGTCCTGACTGTTGGGACTGTATGCACGTGGCCAACTCACCCTATTTACAACGACCCCCAGCAACTTCGCGAAACACCCTAATCGGCCTACAGCTGTTGCTATGGGCGAAATATCCGATTCTTGTTCATTTAAAGGGACATGTTTCTAACTTCACACCCTTTTAACATATTTCACAATGTTTCGCAATAGTTGAAACTGAAATTTTAGCTTGAAGCCATACATGAAAGTAAATAAGAAATTGCTGTCTTTATGTGAAGAAACAGATGTAGAGGATATTTGAATAATGAATAGATAGTTTTGAAAGCACTGTGTGGGATTTGTAAAATATTTCAGGTTTTAAACCTAGTATTGAAAACATGAAATCCATTAATCGATTATTTTATTTCTTAAAATCTTATTTACAATTGTATTTATTTTTGTTACAGACCTTTCCAAAAATCGCTTTTGTGATTTACCAGAGGAAGTTACGGAGTTTCCTTTTCTTGAGAAACTGCATCTCTATCACAATGCCATAAGAGTAATACCTGAGACTGTTGTGATGCTCCAATCACTGAACTACCTCGACCTCAGGTGAATTGTGATTCAATACTGATAATTTGTTTCTTCAATTTGTTTGAATTTGTACAATTTAAATTTAAAACATATTTTCTAAGTATTATCGATATTATTGACATTGCCTAAAATCATCTTATCTAATCAAGCTTTTTTTCTTTTAAGTCGTAATCAACTAACGACGCTGCCACGAGAAATTTGTAGACTACCACTGCAGACATTATTGGTAGCCTACAACAGATTGACTTCCTTACCAGATGAATTAGGAAGAATGCAAGGCTTGGCTGAACTGGATGCTGGATGTAACGAGATCACGACCCTGCCTCCTCGAATAGGTGACCTTCCTCGTCTAAGGTTTCTCGACCTCAGGAGTAATCTCTTGGTGCATCTACCCATAGGTAAATTATAAGAAATTAATTGATAAATGTAAATTAAAATTAAATGCGAAAAGAGTTATTGAAATGATACATTCAAGCTTAATCTTTACCTAAAAATAGCTTGAATAAATAGAAGACTTATTCAAAGTTTAAGGAAACCAGAATACAATGAGACTTTAACAAAGAGACAAAAAATTTATGATAATAAAAGCTTTGAACGAAAAAATAGAGTAGGAAAAGTCCGGATTTTACATATATTTTCTTCTTTTATTTCACAATCATTTCATAATGGACCCTCTCTAATTTTTTTATGACCTAAATTAAATTAAAATGTTCGAGAGCGAACGTGACAAAATGAAATAATTCTAAAAACCCATTTCACAGTTTTTGGGTAAGCTAATAAAAACTCTTCACGGACTATTACTTCTAAATTAAAAAATGAGTTTTATTACTTGGGACTTCAAACACAATCTTACTCTTAAATCTTACTAACTCCAAATCGCTCTTCTCTGTTTAGAACTTACGTACCTGAAACTTGTGAAGTTAGACATTAGTTGCAACCGGATATCCGTGCTACCGAACGAGCTGAGGAAGATGAAGAGCCTCATCGACCTCAAGTTGTCGGACAATCCTTTAACTTCGCCACCTTCCTCGGTATGTTTTCACCTTATTGAAAATCTTATCAAATCGTACCTTAATAACAATTGAACTAAGCTTAAATGTAATTTTAGTTGTGCATTCGCGGGCGAACACACATCTTTAAGTACCTTGAGAGACAGGCGGCAAAACACGAGAGGGCCAGAGGAGGAAGATTAAGAAGAGGACCTCTCGATTCCCGAGGACATGCGACTCTAGACACAAGGACACATAGACGGCACAACGTTGACAGTGGTTACAGCACAAGTGATGGAGTTGATAAGCGCTGGTCGCAAGAAATTCATAGCGCGGTTAGTTTTTTCGCCATAACGGTCTCTATTTTTTTCCTCTTTCGATTACTTTCTTGGCTGGCGAGCTTTGTCACCAAAACAGATGTTAATGATGCGGATTCTTTTGATTTCTTTTAAAGCGTGTGCACATAATTCTGCAAATAAATTTAGTTGTAGAATATCCTAAATCATCCTTACATTCCAAATCCATCAGGAATTTCGTATCTTTAACCATTCGCTCCGGCCAAATAATCTGCAGGTCGATGGTGAAGGTCGAGGAACTTGGCGACAAGAGTGTTCTCCGCTTTCTATCACTCTTCCGCATGAGGCTGCCGTCAATGGAGTCTGCAGTGGAAATTCAACGCCCAGTACAATTTCACCTGGAGAAAATACAACTTTGGAAGATGAACTTGGCAAGGTAAAAAGGTCTACATGTAAAGTTACAATTTGGAACATAAACATCTATCATTAATCAAAGGCAGATAAGAGTCTTTAACTTTTAGGATGAAAATTCTGTCTAGAATTAGCCACAATTAGCCAAAATTAAAGGCATTTGCCGAGTTCAGTTAGAACATATTCTCGATGTAATAAAATTCAAAGTAACGTACTCGTGATCTAAAATACCAATAACTATAAAATTCGTAGAATGAGGAATTTATGTAGCCTTCGGTTCAGTCTATACTTAGATTATGAGTAAGCGAACTCAGTAGTGATACTGGGACAAATTTTTAACTGTCTGACCGACACTGGCCGGCTTTCAAACTTCATAAAGTGACCTTGACCTACAATTGCAATTTATCATCATGATGATATCATGCTCCACATCCTACCTAGATAAAAAAGCGAAGATATCAAGTAGCAAATAAAGAATTAAAAACAAAAGTTCATATGAGTAAATTTGTTATAACTCTTAATTTTATTATCAGGCAATGATTCTTCACGATGAATTAGAGAAAAGGAGACTGGAAAGAAGTGCCTCTGAAAATGGAGCAGATGCTAGAAGATCAATGATGTCAAATCCCCATCCAACTTCCATCACTCCTCCTGCGTAAGTAAAAAAAATAGCTTTCGCACCCAAATCACTTCCCTGTTTTTTGAACTGTTTCTTATTTAAATTCATGTGATCCCAAAGATGAAATATCCTCTGCATGCACGCATGAGTGTTATTGTGCTTCTTTTTACAGCCACTTGGAGAGCACTATATTGAATCAATCACAGTCCATTACAACGATGCAGCCTGTGCAGCCTCTTCAGGCAACAAATCACTCAGTGTCGCACGTAAATGGAGATGAAAAAAGACCCCTGAATCATACGCAAACCTACAGGTAAGTCTCGGACACCTGAACACTTTAACGCAATAAATTTGTGGCCGGATTTTGTTTTTTTGGATCCTGCTTGTTTTTTATAGCGTGCATATAAATGCTATGGAATATTAACATAAAAGAAAATTTTTGGAATAAGTTTTGAAATGTACTTTAAATATATTTCTAGGGAATACAAAGAGGCATTGAGACAACAAAGGGCAAATGAAGGACCTAGTGTTTACAGGCCTCGAGAGCAAATAACTCCACCAGGTAACGATGTGAACAACGAAACTGACTCGACTGGCGACGGAACGCTAACTGGTAAACAAATATTCAACGAAGAAAATGCAACCAAGCGACCGGTGCAGAAGGTTACGCCATCTCGGATTAACTATTCAAACGCACCAGTCACCAATGGCAGCAACAACGAATACAATAATAAAAATGGGAAATTTGCAGAGCAGTCTTATAAGAAACCTACTTCGCCGATTAAAACGTCCTCTAGTATACTTTCTAGTAATTACAGTCCAGGACATGTGCCAAGGCTAGTGAAGACAGCGGTGGGATTTGTTGAAGGTATGTATCTATATGCAATATTAATTAAATAGTGTTCAGTTATAATTAATATCAACCGGTATGAATTTAAAATACAAATATTGGTTTGTTTAGGAAACAACGGTGCAAATGCAAATGGTGGGAGTCCGAAATCCACGAGGTCTGTTACATGGAACAGCAATATGCCTGAAAAATATTCTTTCACGATGAGAAGGGAATTCGAGCGTGCCAAAGAAGAAGCAGATTTGATAGAGCAACTTAGAAATGTAAGTTATAGAGATAAATCCAATTCGAGTAACAATTAGATGTTGAAACATCTGCTAATAAAGATTAAAATTTTTAGCATATCGAAACGAGATTAAAGATGGCATTACCGGAGGACCTTGCACCTGCCCTGACTGATGGGGTTGTTCTTTGTCATTTGGCAAATCATGTTCGGCCTCGATCAGTCGCCAGTATTCACGTTCCTTCCCCAGCAGTTGTAAGTACTTCCGCTCTTTAGTTAACTTAATCGTCTCTCTGCCTCGATACTAAAATAATTAAAACCCTATCGTCTATTTTTAGCCTAAGCTTACCATGGCGAGATGTAGGAGAAATGTGGATAATTTCCTGGAGGCGTGCAGAAGGATTGGAGTTGATGAGGTAAGCTAAAAAATTTACTTTCTCTATTATCGTGGCTCTTTCCTTTGCTCAGGTGTAATTATCGTGCATGAAATAGCAATGTCCGAAGTTTGACTTTTAAATGTACTCATTGAGTTTTAATTTAACGAAATTAATCAAGAAATCAAGAAATTTTTTTTTAAGTTTCTTGACATATATCGTTTCTGATTTAAATCAGGATGAATGTACTGAGTACATAAAGTTAATATTCGTGTTTACATTCAAAAGTTAATCGACTTCAAACTGGAAAATTAGAATTTGAGAGTTCAGAATTCAAGATCGTTTCAACAAATAATGTATTCTTTAAATGAAAAGGAAAATGGTATATTTCAGAGCTAATTTATGGATGTAGAAATAAGACTATTTTTAAATTAGAGTTACTGCGAAGATTTGAATACCGGAAGTTCTGAAGCACTGGTAACTCACAGTCGCAAAATTTAAAAATATTTTTATCCCGAAGCATTTTTCAACTTTCAAAGAGTTCAAACTTTAATGAACTTGAAATGTGTTGATATTTACTCTCAGATTCTTAATTTTCAATTCCATCATCGTATCAGTCATACATTCGGAAAAAAGTTTCACTGCATATTTTCTCAATTTAAACATATCCACAATCGATAATCAAAATCATTCGTTTTATAAAATTACACTTAATCATTACTCAATGTGCACTAGTAGAAATTTATCGGTTTCTATAATGAGGTAAGTCCTTTAAAAATATTAATTAAAGACGGATAAAAGTATATATGTATGCAACAAGCAATTGTATTTTATGTTAATTTCTGTACCCAAACACATCGGCAAACTTGCCAACAACTACTAGTCAGTCCCTATTCATCGTTAACTAAAATAAGAAATGTAAAAAGTTTCTTTGATAGAAACAAACAATATTCATCTCAATGTGTTTTGAAGGGAAATTATCTGTGGTTAAAGGGTCGATCACGTAATTGGTCAGTGAGCTTTAGTTGCATGCGCCTAGAAGAATTCGCTTTTGTGTTTCATTGCTTCCTTATGGGACACCCTGAGTCTTACTCAACTATGTTTTACATCTCCTTACGTTAGTTCTAGTCATCTTATAAATATTTCATACGAAATAACGCTGATATGAAAGTTTAAAACCAATATTTCCTGCACATAATAACAATCAAATTATATTGGTTTTAAGCTTTAATCCAAATTGTTATACAGAGTTTGAAAAATCACCTTATAGAAAAGATAATTTTTTAATTGTGCACAAGATGTTATTTTGTTTCAATTTCTTTACAGTAGAAGCTAACATTTTTCAAGACCTCATTTTAAAAAGAACAATTAACTTAAAGTTCTGTGCAAACTTATTGAATAGGGTCGACCCCAAAATGTATATAATGTCTATAGGGATGATTTTATGAAAAGTAAACGTAGAATTGGGACTGAGTAGTATCGTTGTTGGTTGCAGGAAATGTTATTGGACGCGGATGCAATCATGGACGTGGGTTACATGGACGCGTACGGGCTGGAGGCTCTGGGCCGACTAGTTTCAGCTCTTCTTCTTCTCCGCGAAGAAGAGGGCACCGAAAATCCAGCCGCAGGTTCATCCCCTATGATTCAGGATCGTGTCTTGTCCGCGACGCTTTTTGCTACGTTCTTATCTGTCTTGGCTCTGCTCTATATTTTTCCCATCCCTGATTAAAGGGCTTGCAGAAACCGATAGAGCTAAAATATCAATCAGAAAGCAAATCAAAGTGAACTAATTCATGTAGAGGCTTTCTATTTTCTACACGTATCATGCGCTAGCTCGAAACTCCCGGTTGTGTTTCATTTCAAGTGCATCTAAACCTGATTTAAAGTGGTTCGATTCATTAGCCACCGTAAACTAGGGTAACAGTTACAAAAATCAACTATCTCTCTGGAGTTGAATTAAGGGTGTTGGATCAACTTTCTAAACTTAAAATTTGAATTCTTGATTTTACACAAAAATATTATAATTATTTTTTCGCACTATGCTAGTACTCATTTTTTTAAAAATAAAATTATGGGTACTGAGCGAAAAAATGTCTAGTTTGATTACTTTCTGCGTAAAATGGAGAGATCGAATTTTGAATTTAGAACTTGGACCCAACACTTTAAAAAAAAAAATTTATGTGAACAAAGAAATTATTTTTTGAATGTATCAAGGTTATCCTAGTTTACAGAACCACAATTAGTGCATATCTAATACTTTACATTAAGATACATTTTCACGGTTTTCGAAACGACTGAATTCAATGCTAAAGCGATAGAACTGATATAAAAGTTTTTTTTATAAAAGGGGTATAGGACTATAAATTTCGATAGGCATCGATTGAGTGATTGTATGTTCTTGTGAATGAATGCAAACGATTGTACCCCTCGATTTTATATGATTGAGACTTTGCTAGAGAGATTTAAGGTTGTACTTAATATAAGAGCATTACGGTGGTTTTGAAATTTTTTTATTTTTATTTTATTTATTTTATTTTTTTTTAGTAGATGATATTATTTCTTTGATGAGAAAGTCAGATACCGTTTTTACCAGAATAGTATTTTTATTGTTGAAAGAAGAAAGGTATTTTTCATTAAAAAGATACCTTAGTTGATTTATGTTGCTCGAAGATTAATTTTTTTAATTAAAGAAATTTTTTTTGTTCTTTTTTATTTTTTTTTCGTTTTCATTACCACCGTAATTATTACGCATTCTCCGCTGCGATAAATCGACGTGCTTAAAATATTTAAAAACTCTTATTTAAGGAGAAAGTTACCTTCCCTAGGGTTAGGGCCGATTTTATAGTTTTAAATAGTATCGTTTTGGTCAGAATCCGTCATTATTTTTCAAAACGTGCTTTAGTCAATAGTTGTTCATTGTCATTTTTAGATATCAGGGTCTGACGGCAGCTTGGTATGTTGCTATTCTTATTTCGCTATAACTATAGCTGCTGGGCATTTCTTAGTTGATAAGGTAAACTTTTTCCTTTTTTTATAGAGTCAAAGTTTTTCTCCGCCTTTTTTTTATTTATTTTATTTATTTATTTAATGAATCTACATATATCAACTTCTAATGAAGTAGATCTTTGATTTTAATTTTTTTTATTTTATTTTTCTTGTTATGAAACATCAATTACTAGGCTTTGAAAAACTCCGATTCTATAAGAAGACTATTATTCAAATATTAATGCCGAATACGAAATTGCAGAAACTACCAAGAAATGTAATACAATCAGAGGAACTAATCTAGAGTACATATATCAAATCTTTTTCATCCAAGAAATTTTCGAAATGGAGAAAAAGTCAGTTGTGGACAATTACATTTACCAGGAAAGTTGTCGATGAAATTATATTTTGCTAATCGATGAATGGTATAATTCGCTGGTCGAGAATATCAAGGAATTGTTAGTTTTAATTTCCAAGCCCTTTTGTGAGTCGGTTATTGATTTGACGAGTCGTTGTAAAAAGGCTCTGCAGGAATTCGATATGCCTTGAACGGTAGTAGGTACATACCTCTTTAGGATTTGAACCAGACGCGTCAGCGATTTGCGAAAAGATGTTAGGTCTGTGATTTAGGATGGTAATAATTGGATTGTAGGACATGGTGCTAGAAACATTCGGTTATTAGGTAACAACAAATTTTTCAAATTCTTCGATTGAGCTTGTCTCTTTTCCTTAAGTTGGTAGGATTTTTAAATTCGTATTCCACACGACGAAAAAAATGAACATTGTTCATATATTTATCTCATATAGTAGAATTGAGGAATGGTGTGCCTGCTTTCTGCTATTTTATTTTCATAAAATCACGCGCAGAGTATAATCGTACTATACACATACGATCTAAGTACATATATAACTCGAGCATTTACATACATATTATCAAAAGAAAAAAAAAGTACGTACTATATCATAAAAATATCTTAGGAGGATAAAACGCGAGAGCTTATTTTTAAAAGATTGAGGAAGGACTCTCTTATTACATATTCGATGGAATGGTTTTATTGCAATAGCTGGAGCTGAATACTTCTGATGCTAGTCTTTGTTATTGCGTATTCTTTTCTAGTCAGAACCCGTTTGAAAACGGAATCATTTCATCTTCGATTGTAGATTTCTACTTTTCATTCGATAGGTAGATACTTCTCGCTCGATTAAAACACTGTACCTTTTTCAAACTTGATTAAGCTTTTGATTAGAGTTCTAGTTACGACTCGACCTTTTTTATATACAATACTTAACAATTCCAAAACTATTTTCGGTAACTAATTGAAAGGAAGCATTTAACATTTTAATATTACATACAATGAAACAGTGATTACATAAGTCAGTATTAGTCTAATGGATCCCCAAACGAGTATTATGAGTACACGCAATTTAAGACTGGATTTAAATTCAAGACAGATTTGCGACTATGATTCTGATTGATAATTACTTTTGATTAAGAATTTGTATTCCGAGAGAAGTTTACAAGGTGAAATATTTAACAATGTGCAATCAGACTCAGAGAAGCTGACTTTTCAAATGCAAAATTTGAACTGTAAACAAAAATTTGGGAGATACCATTCCGTTGTATTAGATTTTTACAGTATGATTTTAGTGCAAGATAAAAAATCGAAAGGTATTATTATTATGATGATAATATATAATATATAGTTTGTTAAAGCTAATTTTTACGTAAGGTATTTGTACTTTTATTTACTTGGTGCTTGGTCTTAAATTATTTTCTTATAAACGATCTTTTAAAGTTCGTATAGAATTATAGAATATGCTATAATGCATTTATTTACCTGTTCGTTCAAACTTTCATTTTCTATCAGTTTCGTATAATCGTGGTTTCCTGTATCTATATTAAGTGTGCTCTGAACATTTCGATTGTACTTAATAAGTTACTTTGCTACTTTTTCGAAACGTTACATTTGTTTGTATTTTTTTGCAGTATTTATTTATGTCTGTTTTGCGTTCAAAAATTTTGACAACTTCGATGTGCAAAGAAGTTAAATCCGTCAAATAACATTAAAAAGTATTCTGTGTAAAATTGTAACGGCGAAGGAACTTTTTCCAGTTCTTTCGTTAAAATTTTTTATTTTCTGTTGCTATTATGCGATTGGAATGATGATTGTAATATTGCCATTTTTAATAAAGAATCCTTTTAATAAGCTATTAGCATTTAATTAAATGATCGATTTTTGAGAAATAAGAAGAGAATGATTGAAAGCAGAGTTAAGAAAAAGAAAATCACAAAGAAACTGATTGCAAGATTGGAATTCGATACGATTGAGAATGGAGTATGTTTATTTGGCATTTGCAATACAGCATCTTTAGTGGAGAGGCTAGATAGATACGTAAGCATTTTATCACTAAGAAATTAAGAAAATTAAAAAAAAATTTGTTGCTGGTAAATTGCAAATTTAGTATAACATTTCTTTCCTGTTTCAGAATTTAGTCTGTTGTGCAAGCGACGTTTTGGAAGGAGGTCGGGGTGTCGTACGAGTTGCAGTGACAGTATCCGAGTTGCTGAGATTTCATCAGACTCGTTCTCCTCTTCACACTTCGGCATCTGTGAACTTGAGTAATGTCTCCGCTTAGCATCAAACAATTTAATGAATTCTTAGAATTACAATGCCCTAAGTTGAAGCTTTTCTAATAGCAGCCACTCAATATCAAGCAGATAGAGTTTTTGTTTTTCTAGAAAAGTTGAACAAGGTATTAGAGTGCCACAAAAATAGCAATGCGAATAGCAAAGCTTTTTTGAAAATCTCGGCTCAATAAATTGATGCTAATATCTTTTAAAATTTGAACACCAGTTCAAAAAACAAAGTGCGAAGGAAATTTAACCAGCCATGACAAAACAGTAGTGCATTTTATATTATATCATTATAGCTAGGATTTGAAAAAGATTACAATTTTCTAATGAAAGTCCTTAATAGCACATAAAAACGAAATGCAATCCAATTTTTAGAATCCTAGCTTTAGGTACGTTAATGTCTAGATTCAATCTAGGCAGCGAAAATCAAATTCAATAGTAGACGGGTTTCAATTTTTATGTATTGTCAAATGGGTGAAAACGACTGAATGATGTTTGTCAAAAAAAAACGACTGCGTCTTGAATATAATTATAAGTATTCTATTTCTGCGTTTCTTTCTGAAAATTCAGTCAGATCAGTTCGGTTTAATAAGTCATCGTGATAGTCAGTTTTATTTTTGACAATAGTGCAATATTTGACAATGATTCTTAAATTCTTTTCTCGTTTCGTTCGTGAATGTCTTTTGAAAAGGAAATAAAAATGATCTGATTGTATTTTTAGTGTTGTGTGAATGAGTAAGTCGTCGGTAAGCTAGTTAGGTTGTACCGGTAACTTGTAGTCTTGTGATTTATTCAGAAGAGCCTAGGAGATTCTTTACTCGCTGTAGATAAGACACCGGTTGGTGAGCTTATCTCTGCATTGCGCACATTTCATTTTTACTTTTTGCAAAGTCGTGCTTTGTCAAAGACACTTTCGTTGAGTAAAACTTGTTTATGAAATGTCGAGCGTAAAGACGATCTCAAATATTGTGATGTGTTGATTGAAGAAAGGCAATGTCCAATTTCTTTGAAATCAACCTCCAAAAGCTGGTCCAGCTTATATCAATAATCGCTTAATATCGTGTATATTTATTGTGCCAAAGATGTATCTTTATTGTCGAGGACCGTTAAAACCTCTTGATCAAGAACTCATAAAAAGGCTATAGTTAAATTTTTCCATATCCAGATCAAAACTCTGATACGAAATTTGTAAATTTTTCATCAGAGTTGTATAGATGTATATTTCACTATGAAAACAAGTTCTAGTTTGTTGTGTCGTTAGCATAAATATTCAGAGTTCTTGGGAAACTTAGCCATCATAAATTTACACATAAACATATTCTTTTTTTTGTTTCTTAAAGAAATTCCCTCCTATGGGTGCGGCATTGTTCCGCCAGGTATTTGATTAGGAGGCATCTGCCTATTACTGTTACTCATCTTTATAATGAAAGGAAATTAAACTGTCAAAAATAGACAGTTTCAGCATTTCAGCTTGTCGAATGTCACTTGCTGTTTGATAAATAGAATATTTTATTACTTTTAATGTATTGTCACTTTCACTGATGTCACTGAAGTGATAAAATATCTGCGACTCGAAGGAGCGAAATGTTTATGTGTAAATTTATGATAGCTAAGTGTACTATTCTTTGCCAAGAACTCTGAATATTTATACTCTAACGACACAACATAGTTAATTTATTTTGTGTTTTTGCAACACAGTCTGAATTATGAAACCGATTATACTCACTGACGGACTTTTAAATGCTTCTAATTATAATTGCGGTTATTACTTTGCATAGAATGAAAGCGACATGAGAGTCAATTTAGAATTAGTTACAAAATCTCAAAATATTCTATGTAATTTGTAATATGCGATTTAAAAACCTGAAAATAATCAGGCATCGCATGCTTTTTATACATTTCTCATTGCGAAAATTTTTGCGATAATAGATAGTAAAACTAATGTAGTAAGGTCGAAATAGCTGTAAATTATTAATAGTGTTTCCGTTAGTTCATTTCATTTCCGTTATTAATACTTGAAAATTTCTTGAGCGAATTAACCAAATGTTGCAAAAAAATTGCATTGTACTTACCTTGTAAAAACTTTAATAAATATTTTACTATCTGGAATTCATGAGCGTTATAAGACGTTTGAATTGACTGCCATTGTTAATGTTACTAACAGTAAGTTTATAAACTGAAATTATCATACTTTTTTAAAGTGTTCACAAATAGCCAAAGTTTCCCGTCATTGGGTGTATCGAACCTCATTTGGTACATCCCTGATTTTTATATTAGAGCCAATATAATGGATTTACTTTCTAACCGTCTGCTGTTTATTAATAGTAGTTATGCACAATACATTATACATAATTATAAATTGCTGAATATATCAGTGTATACAATAAACCGATGACCACTACAAAATAAATGAATTTTTTCATTTTTCCTCTGTGTAAAAAAATAAATATTTTTGTTTTGTGTTCTTTGCATACCTAATTGAATACAGCCATTTCACATATGCGGGCTTGAAAATGGTTTAAACTTGCTACAAAGAGACTTTACTTATTATAGTCTGTATCTTACCTTGACAAGCAATTTTTTACGATCAATTTTGTAAGTGCTGTTAATTATACCAGCAGTCTCTTTCCCATGCAGGCAAAAAACAACTTCCTGGTTTTGCATTTTAACAAACTTTTGACATTGTTTAACAACGATTTGAGTTTGACTGTCTATATAATAATTCTTTTGTTATTTATTGCTTAAAAAACCTTCATGTTTAATAACTTTGAGAATATATTTTGTTTGCAGGTCATTTCAGTGTCTTCAGGATGTTTTAGGAGAAACAAATCACTTATCTTCAAGTGATTTCAGGAGATTTCAGTGACTTCAAGAAATTTCAGAATATTTCCAGTGACTGCAATAATATTTCAAGTTATTTCAAGAAAGTTCAGACTACTTCAAGTGAATTTCTAGCCTTCTAGACATTTCAGGCTACTTCAACTGACTTCAACATATTTCAAGTAATTGCAGAATATTTTTAATTACTTTGGGAGATTTCAATGACAAAGACATTTCAGAATATTGAAAGTGATTTTGGGAGATTTCAGTGCTTTTAAGGCATTTCAGAATACATACTTTAAAAGATACGAGATTTCAGTGAATTCAAGAAAAATTCACACACCCTTAGAAATTTTAGAATATTTTAATTGATTTCAGGACATTTAAGTATACAGAAAATGCTACGCAACTTAAAGGATATTCTACCAAAAGTTAAACACTCTTTTCAAGCCTCTACGTAAAACATAATTAAAACGCAATTAAATATACACTTTGATAACCATTTAGATTTACAAGAAAGAACCACCTCTAATATAAATCATCACCATTAACGAAGCTTCCCTCCTTGTCCTGACAACAAGACAACTGAAACTATCATTTTGATTAATCAAGGAATTTCGTTATCCAACTATAAATTTCTCAGTGCAAGTACTTTTCCACTTCGTCTGCCACCCTTACATCATAAAACTCAAGCTCAGATCTTCGAGCACACTTTAAACCCCTCATTTTTCAATATCATCCTTCATCCATCCTTCCGCTCGTTTATTTTATCTATTTTTTAATGATCTCGAGTCATTAATCGTTACACCTATCCCATGGTTATAAATATACATAAATTCAACAACACATGCATAAATGCGTAAACAATTAAACACATCAACAGATATTCACCCGCCATTAAATTTACGGTAGCTCGTTAGGGAGCGTTGGCAGAATTAAACATCCTCGTTAATGTGACCACGACTACAGTGTGGCGGAGCCTCCTGTTAAGTGTCCTGTCAACCCTCGTTCCTCCGAATCTTTTTAACGTGGGTGGTTCGAAGGCGTTCCCAAGAGACTCCATTTTGTTTCATGGGGGCGTTCTACTCAGTGAGAGGTGCCTTCCCTCTACCTCTTTTACTTCTTGGTGGGTCGATCGACCTCGCTCAAGTGGAGGGAACACGGATCAAGCACATTGTTGACCAGGAGTCCGCGATACGCGTGTGCTCGTGCCGGACCCTCGTTTCATCGAACCGTGAAACTGTGCGCGTGCTGTCAACCATCAAACTCTCCCAATCCCAACCCCATCAATCTTCTTAGCAAAAAGATCCAGATTCTGAACGAAATTACTGTATTACTAAGGTACTATTTGTCATTGCAGTTGTCAGTCATCGCCTGAAGGATTCGGAGGTCAGGTCTCATGTTGGCAAAGCAGGTCAATCATCAGCTGAAGGATTACACCGGTTTTGATGATCGGTTGTCATCAGACAGTACCTGAAGAAGAGCGGAACTATGCAGAAGTCCTATACAATTGGCTACTCTCAATAAATAGAAAAGAAAGCAAAGGATCTTCCTCGAGAAGCATCATCTGAATCATCAACATCAAGGATGCAACACCAATCATCAATGTTCCACATCAGTCATCAGTAAGTGGTACCAACCTGAAGCTGGAATAGGTTGGTACCTTCTTCTACTCCCTGAAGATAGATACCAACGATTTCTGAACATCAAGAATCATCAACCGAAGGATTTCATCAATTCTCAATTCAGATGTTCAATTCAGTTCGTCCAATTCAGAAGCTCTTCGCCAACTGAAGAACCAAATTGGAAATTGCTTGTACTTGCAAGCGGTACCGAGAGACTGATCATCAATTGATCACTAATTGAGTACCAATTAGTGCCATTTGACTCTGATGAAAGAACTCTCCATCTGCCAAATTGGACTGATAAGTATGAGAGTGATATGCAATTTGTGTCTTTCTCGTGGTCTTGAAAACGAAATTCTAAGAAGGCCGCGTGTCGCAAGTCGCTCGCACGTCCTAATTACGTTCCTAACGAATGTCAAGAGACAGGTAGAGGTTCGTTAGTGGTAAAATAATTAGGACTGGGGCAGAAGGACGCTGCACCGCAAGCTAATGTCCTGCTGCAGAAGCTGTCGTGACTCGCTACTGGAGTGGCAGATTACAGTGATCGTCGACTCTCGTTTTCGTAATAGCTCTTGCTATGTCGACAGTGACATCCGTCACCATGAAAGATACTCGAGTTGTCTCAGAACTGATTCACAGGCTCAGTCAAGAATGAAGAGGTTGCTCTATTCAGAAAAGTAAACACGGCCGTAACTGAAAACGTAAACAAAATTAGTGCCTTGGAGTTAATTGATCCTGGAAGTCTCAGTTTACGATTTGTTTTTGTGTACAATTTCTCCGTTCATTAATTCAGATTGATTTCGATTTCGTTAATTGAAAATCGGCTCTGGAAAGTATGAGACAAATATGATTCGAGGGGACAAGGAAGGGAGTGTCACAAATTATCGTGAAAGGAATTTCAGTTGGAGATACGACTCCGTGTGTTTAAAGAGCTTGAGGAATTAAGGAAAGTGTGATATAAGTGGTTCCAGGTGCCTCTTGTCTGGCAGGACGGATTTGGAATTTTGTGAATAAAGTGGTGGGATTTTAGTTTCGAAAAATGATTAAAAGAAAAAGATTCGCGGATATGGACTTGAAATAGTTTAGAGAGTGAGGGGAAAAGTGCATCTTTTGTGATCAGTGATTTTCTATCTCGGAATGGACCTAAGTACAACACCGCGACGTCCGCCGGACGGCGTGGTTGATCATCAGAAAACAAGAATCGCCAAGAGTGTCTTCAGCATCCGGAGTCTGGTGGATGTGGAGGATTCAGAGTTCACGACGAATGATGAAGAACATAATCCAGGTGAGTTTTTACAATTTTTTATTATTTTATAATTTATGTCAATCTATGTATTGCAATATGTTTTATCATTTATGTTGAGAAAGTAATTCTATTTTCTATTCTATTTTAGACAGATTAGATTTAAAATAATAACAAAAGCCCTTTTTTGTAATAAAATGCGAACGGTAGTAAAAACGATATATAGGATGGAAATTTAAATTGGATTTATTATTTCGTGTTTAACTCTGAAACCCAAGTTTATAGCATTCACTGATTAAGGTTACGTCCTTGTTTATTTTGATTCTGCTTCTCAGCATTCAAATTAATGTATGTAATTAAATTTCGGTTTATTTTAAAATTAACTTGGCTTTTGTATACAAATAAATTCACTAGTATATATTTACAATATTCTTTGATTTAATGCTTAAAAAATTTAATTTGTTAGGCTAATATTTAATATTTAAATAACTGTTTTAATTGTTAGGCTGTAAAGCAATTATTTCATATTATTCTTTTGCAACAAGTATTGCGTATTTATAAATAATTTGTACAAGACGTACTTTGTTACCAGGAATAAATAAGCAAATTAGCGCTTAATGAGAGCGATAGTGAACCCCGTTCATGCGATAACGGAATCTTATTTCTTCGGTTTATCGCAATGACTTAGGTAATGTGCAAAATAGCTTAAAATGAACAAATTATGGATTCCCTAGCTTCATTAACTTATGAATTCGTTATAAACCATTTACTCTATTTACATACACTATTATCATCTCAAGTTGAAATTCTCTTCGTTGCAAAAAGTTATTTTAATCCAATTTAGTGCCATTTGATTCTGATGAAAGAAAATGAAAAAAAAAAAAAAAACTCGTAATGAAAATATCATTTGATTCTATTACCTAGTATAAGTAATCATTCGAACGCTCTAAGGTGTGGCTTCTTAAGAATTACTTTCTCAACATAGGAAATACTCCTACAAATTGCAATACTTGCAAATTGAAATTTTTAAAACTTGTGGTATTAAATTAAATTTAGATGAATCATTCTTTCAAATATTATTAAATTTTAAGGAGTTATTTTTTAAAAATTGCATCATATAGCCGAAATTATTTCGCTATTTTCGGCGGGGTAAAAAAAGAAGGGGAAAGATTAATATCGAATGGAACTTGTGTTTGTGCCCTTTTATCGATTCTATACTAATACGGTTGAAGACTTTTTTTTCTATATATATTAAAGACCGTTTCGCAAAGATAACTCACGTTCAATTTAATGTCGTTGCTTTGACGTTACGGTAATTTCAACATGATTAATGACAAATCCCAAGATAACTTTTATAGACGTCATTTCTACGTCGATCATTATTTTCGATAATTATCAGCAATTAAATCCCTCTTAATTGCAAAAGCTTTCATATAAAGCCACAAGATTATCAGCGACATAATGTTTATACCTCTTTCTATTTTTGATCACTTTACACCCAAGTGAGATATTACAATATTTTAAACATTTAGTGTAGAAATAAACACCATCTTCCATTTTCTCTATAATATATTCAAATGCACGGATTTTAATTCGCAAGCTATTAAAATCTTCTACTAACAAGTGAAAGTTTAATTGATTTATAATTGTTTTATACTTTAAAAATAATTTTTCAACCATAAAGTGCCATTAACAATAATTTGCAAATAATTAACTTTGATAGACAAAATGAAAGATGTTTATCCCACTCCAATTTGTGTAGCAATGTAGAATGCTGCAGGGCAAATTCGATTCTAACGTCTTGAAAAAACTACAACATTGTCCTAATTGCAGATAAAAAGGGCCGTATCCCAATAATATAGAATGGGCGATCATAAATAACTTTGCAAGGGTTTTACGCTCGCGAGATCGCTGATTGGTCGAATAGGGAGCCGCTAATTGTGTTTTATTAGTGTTCCCTCTCCTGCTTCCATCGACCATATGCGCGTTTAGCTAACTAACCTCCACCCATCTAACTATAAACGACATTGTTATTAAACAAGCTTACAATATACTTATATCTCTGCTATATTTGATACCGGAGTTCTCGTTAAGAACTATTAACAAACGCTTTTCGAATCAGCAACTCTAAACTCGACTCTAAACGTTTATGCGATATAAAGGGGAAAAAAATGAATGCAAGAATGAATTTAAATGGATGTTAAAAACCACCTTCCGCAACACTTTACATTTTTATGACGTGATTTTACCAGGAACTGGTTTTCTAATTGTAAAGTCCTTTGGCTCATAATTTAAGGGGACGTTTACATTTTTAATGAGTTTATGGTTTTATGCGTATACTCCTTTCATCAGATATGATTTGAATTTTAGTACAATTTATCTTTCTTGTTTTTTAACTGTATCAGACCAGAGCTGAATTTTCTCATTTTATATTCATCCAATCTCCTTGAAATACACTCACAAAAATCTTGCAAAAGATTGCAAATTCATTTAATTGCGCGATTTTTAATTTTAATACTTTTAAACTCAAAGTCGTTAAACATTGAAATGTTATTTATTGAAAACAGGTCATAAACAGTTCTTATCTTCAAAAATACCAAATAAAATAATGGTAAAACTGTAAAAAAGGTCGATCACCTTCAATTTTTTTTAAGCCTGTTTTTATATTACTTCTTTTTTTCTTCTGCAAACGAATTTATTATTCTATTACCGTTTCCTTGATTTCTAGAATGATTAATCTTGAAAATGTCGATCATATTCAATAATTTTTTGCCCGGATGAAAAAATTGGTGAGTCTTAAAAAATCGAAGGTGATCTACCTTTTCTGCAGTTTTACCGAAATAAATTCTATTTATACACATACGTTGAAAAAATCCAATATAATAGTTAAATTATCGTCTAAAAAATTTCTAAGTGGCGAGGACAGTGCTTATTATAAAAATTTGAACAAATGAAATTAACTTTGTAAAAGTTATGGAGCTAGTTTGGTAATCGAGTGAAGAATGTTGGGTAGTGAGAGGCTTTGGTCGTCGTGAGTGCTTATAAAGAAAGACATGGTAATTTGTCGTGGGTGCAAATTAATGCGTTTGACAGCGCACCATAGAAATTCCTGGTGATGTGATGCTGAGTGGGAGAAGAGATTTTTTTATGTATCAAGGCGACTCTTATTACGACGAGGAGTCGAGCATGTCGGTGCAATCAAATAAATTAGTCGGAATTACGCGGCCGACAAGCTAGTAGGGTAGGCACCTACCACCAATCCTCGCCACCAATTAGTGAGCTTTATTCTGCGGCCCACAGACCTTATATCCACCTGGACCCGCGGTATCATTTCCGAGAAATTCGTGATTGCAGTTCTCTCCTCTGCATCATCTTCGTTCCCTATTCGTCCTTCATCCATACTGTACCTCTGGCGATCTCAAACTTTATCACTTGTGTTGTTAAAATTCATTGTTCACCAAAAGCAATACAAATTAAATTTTCCGGGGAAGATTTAAACAAATTATATTTGACTACATATATAAATAGTTTTTCGATACAAATTTTCTTTACCAAATTAATTTAAATTAAGTTTCGCATTAAAAGAATTAATTTGCAGATTTTAAAAGTTTTCGCAAAATTCTTGGCGAAATATAGAAATATTTAAAAAGCATCTGAAAAGGGAAATTTGTATACAGTAATTAAAACCTCATAAATTTTCTCCTGACATCCCCTAAAATCTCTAAACTTTTTGGCATTAAAGAATATTTTGTCCCTGAAACTGGGAAACTAATCGCGTGCGCGATTGATTATGCTGATTTATAATAAGCTAATTTACTGATGTGTAGATAAACAAAAAATGGATTTCAGATTTGAAAAATAAGTCACTTAAGTTTAGAATAAATGACAAAAAAATGGAAATGAGTCTATGAATCGCGTTGAATTAGGTGCAAGGAATATGATGGGAAGTTTTGAGTGGCCAAAGTCCATGGCTGTTCTTTGGCCGTCATTCCAATAAATAACGAAACAAAGGAAAGCCCTCCCCCATTCTGCTGGACCTGCCGCCATATTTACATCCGATAACGAGCCGCCAGGAGATATTTACATTTTTAATAGCATAAACCCACAGTCTCGACGGCTCATTCGAATTCTCCATAAGCTCAGCCTCAATTCCTGCTCCTCAACCCCTTCTCACTTCCCATTTATTAACCCTAATTGATCGAAAGGGGTCTCACGGACCTGTTTGTATTTTTGTCCGGACAAAATTTCATTAGGGCGAAAAAAGCGGTTGGTTATTTATCGCGAGGCAGCATATGGCGCCGGCGCTGAAAACGACTATTGCTGGTGAGCACGATCACGATCATGTGACCACTTTTCGCGGGATTACGACCATGGGTGTATTTTATAAAGTGTAATTTTACGTCCTCAAATTTTTTACAGCTACAGAGTAATTATGATTTTTAAGGAATTTCTTAAAAGCAGCTTGTAAGAAACTGATTATTATTAACGTGTTTCGCAATTACGTGATGCAGTAAATCCACCTTTTAATTTAGCCACCAAAATTAGTGCCCGCCTAGAAATTTAAATGGGAATCTGCTCAGAGTCCCTATACTTCAAATCGGGGCGCAAGCATAGTTATATTGTTGGTTTCTATTTCTAGTTTTTTAATGGATAATTGATCCATTCTGTGAATTGCAGTCTGTAATTGAAGGATGCGATAAACTGGGCGATTTTACAGAGAATTTCAAGTCTTAACCGCCGGCTTAATTTTAACTCCTTACTCGATCTAATCAAATTACCCAAATACTGTGCGGCATTCAATCAAGGAGTTCGCGAGGAATAAAAGATTTGATCGAAAGTCACTTCGTATTACGATTTCAGGAAAGATTTCTTGCCCCGAGTCTGCACGCGATTTCCACGAGTCACGAATGCCGTAGCTTTGATTGTTCGCGAATGGTTCCCGAAATCATATTAATACGACGACGTTAATAATAATGTCATTCTTCAAGTTTCGTGCATTCGGAAAATATTTTATCGCCGTCAATCTCCTGAAACTAGTTATTCAATCCTTTCTCCCAAGAAATTTAGTTAAGCTGTCTGCACCACTGAAGCAAACTTGACAACTTTAGGAAATTCAAATTCGGCAAGATTATTTTATTTTTGAGAAAAGAAAAATGTTTTTTTTTTTTTTAATTTCTATATCAGAATTAACACTAAAGGGTTGTTCTTACAGATGAACTCAGGGTTAATTGGATGGAGTGTTTGAGTTCGCAATTAGCGATTAGCAATTACTTCCATCGAATATAGGAAGCTTCGGCTGTCTCGAACCGACGGAGCGATTAATGAGCCAATTGGCTAATATCACGTCACGCAAGAATACGCGTCAACTGTTTGTTATTGTTGCTGTTCTCATTTTAGCCCGAGTTACACATGGTCTTATTCCCTAATGTAACGTTATCGTTAGTCAATCGGATCTAATTTCTCATTCCTTCAAATTGAGGAAAATTAATTAAACGTCCTGCATGATACCGTAAATTACACGCTTCCATCAGGCATTATGAAACGGATACGATAATTACCTTCTTTCTTGTTTACTTTGACGAACGAGTAACATTGAAATAATTATTTCAAACGTAATGTACAGTTCCGCTTAAAATATGGGGACATGTATTTTTAAAATGATTAGCAAATTACGATCCGCGCGTAGTTTCAAATACGATCAATACAAAAATTCGTTCATTTTAACGTTCAGAACTTTTCAGATCGTTCTGCGCGCAATTATTTTTGTATTTCTTTTGATGAAAAGATTTTAAACAGTTTCAAATCAAAGGATTTTAAAATATTTTAAGGAATTTCAAAAATATTCAAAATAGTTCAGAATTTTTGATTTTTGAAATATGAAAACTTGTAATTTCTTGTCTAATTTTGGGAATCTCAATAATTTTTATTAATCTCCTTAAAGTTCCTTTAACATCCTACAAAATCTAGAGTAATTCCTTTAAGTTTCGTAAAATTACTTAAAATCCTGTAAAATCTTATGAAATTCCTTTAAATTTGGTAAAATCACATGATATTCCTTAAAATTTCTCAAAATCCCATGAAATCTCATTAATTCTCTTCAAATTACTCAAAATTCCATAAAATCTCGGTAATTTCTTTTAAATTCTTGAAAACCTAATGAAATCTCACCAAATCCTTTAACATTTTTGAAATTAAAAGTCCTTAAAATGACTTAATTAATATCATGAAATATTTTTAAATCCCTTAGAATTACTTAGAATCCCCCAAAATATGAAATCTCATAAAGTCTCAAAATCCCATAAAATCTCATGAAATCCAGTTCCAATGCAGCCTCACCACTTTGGCGAACATTTAACTGTGAATTTTCATTTTTATAGTCGATTAGAATTTTTCAACCATCCTAAAAAATATCCCCGAATTTCTGCAAATTATCTAAATTCCCATTAAATCTCATGAAATCTCTTTAAAATTTCATAAAATTCCTTATACTACAGTGAAATCCTTTAATATTTCTAAAATTTCAATAAGTCTCTTAAAATTCATATTCTCTGTCTTAATATAGTCTTTTTGTCACTAATCGTTTTGATAACCACTTTTTTTAAAATAGAATTTCCGAAATGCCATCACATTTTGCAATTAATGAGACCCAAGAATTTTTATATTTTTTGAATTGATTTCATTCAAACCGTTTAAAAATCAAATATTTGCAAATTGGATTTAATAACACGAATGACCAAATTGACGTTGCAATTAACTGAAATAAATTCCAAAATAAATTATAAACGAATTGTCGAAAAATTCTGATCGACTATAAAAATGGAAATTCACAGGTGATATAATTCAGCCATTATTTAACAGTTAAACGTTCTCCAAAATGGGGAGCTGCATTGGAACTGGATTTCCGAGGCTTTAAAATGAGTTCTCCTGACATTTTAATTTTCTAGTTTTCAATTAAACGTGAATTTTAATATTTCGGAACACTTCAAGAATAGATAAGTCCTCCCTCTGGAATGGGGTTCGAAGGTTTGATATATGACTCAATAAAACGGGACCCGAGGCGGGTCCCGACTAAATATCAAACGTAAAATGTTCACCTCGTTAACTCTCGTATGTTTGAACAAACTCAGAGACTGACTAGGACACGCGTATCGTCTCGGAGATGAGGTGCCAATTAGGAATTCCTCTAATTAATATCGGCCCGGTCGATATCGAAGGAAGAACAGACAGGAAACACGGTTTAATTATATAAGGATTTATCGGTTCTCTCATAATCTTTTTAACATTGTTCTCCTTGCGTAAATCAAGTTATGTAAATCAAACCAAGTTATCTTCGGGAAATCGAATCTACAGATTGACTCGCCCTCTTAAACATGTGTGTGTTTATTTCTCATTATTTATGTGCACTAATTGCAAATCAAATTTATTAATATTTTAATTGGATTGTATCACTTTTATTATAACTACATATTGATGAATGGAAATTGTAAGGGGGAAATGGTAAGAGGAAATTTGTTAATCATGCTGTCAATTTCCTTTCAAAAATATAATCAGTCTTTTAAAACGTGTTATCTTTATTATAATTGATAGAGAATAATCATGCACGGGAATATTCATTCATTATTTTAGCGTGGGCGTTGCAATAAGTCTTGTACTTTGTTTATCACATTTAACATTATGCAGTGTTGACAGATCTCTAAGAATTTGAATATAAAATTTTTGTTTATAAAGGCCCCTATCTCGTAAAATATTCTTTATAATTTTCTGCTCTTTTCATGCTTGTTCTCGGAACCAAGCCCACGAAGTATTTGCTTAACAATAAGGTCCTGTAAAATTTTGTCACCATGTTTAAAATTCTCGTTGAGAAAGATTTACTGTGAAAAAATCTTAATTAAGAGGATAAACTTTTAGTTTTAACGACTCTATAAGAAAAGCAGTTGCAACATTCTATATAATTATTTCAAGGAAAATACAGCTATTCTTTAAATTATCTATTTTGCATTTAGAAACATTTTGCACACATTGAAAGAATTTACAGGTATTTGAATCGGCTTCCCAAAATTCATTTCGATTTCCAGGAGAAGTTAACTTCATTCATACATCACTGCTCTTTATGAATCTTTGAGTAAAAGTACTTTCGGAAATCCATTTAAGTTTAATTATCACTAAATTATGTAAATTTAATTGTCTTAAATATAATTCTCCAGGGGCAAAATGTTACTAATTCCATTCTTCTTTAATTCGCACACCCCACACTGCGATCTGATAAAGTTGTAACGGTGTAAACAAGCGGGTGGGATCCCGTCGATCCAATCTGTATACGGCAACCGCGGATGCTGGTTTTTATTTGTGCACCCGAAAATAATTAATTTCTTCTCCACCTGTGTTATGTGGCAAAATACCACCCGTGAAATCTTTGTGAATTGAGTTTTATGCGTCCCCTTTCCCTTGATATTCATTTTAATGATTTTTCCTTTTTTTCACGCTTAATTACTTTCATACCGAACTAATAATCTTCATTATACGCTTGTTGCCTTTACAATTTTTTATCATTTGCGGAAATCGGTGAAGGATAAAAATAACCGTTGAAATTAGTACAATTGTTCAAATGAACGGCTGATAAAAATATTCTTTTTACCAAAGGTGCCCTTGTACACCACTTTTTAAATTAAAAGAATAATTAAAAGAATTATTTATAAAGACTTATAAAACAAGTCTAAAAAATTCAAAATATGAATGAAGTTAATACTTAATTTTAAACTTTCCGGAAGAAATAAATAGAAGCGTTCATTTAGTTGAATTCTGTTGAAGAAATAAGTTATAAAAAATCGGTGACGCCTCCTAATAAAATATTTTATAGATATTACTCTTGCAACTGCCTATTACACGATATTAAAATATTAATAATCTTCTGAGGATAGATGCGAACGTTAACTTTGTTCGACAAACTCACCGGACCGTATATTAAACACACGTCGATAATAATAAAAAGTCGAGAAAATTGTCAACGTTTTATGCTTATTATTTTTTTCTGAGAAATTTTCCGAACCGTAAATACATAAGTATTAATAAAATAAAAATAAATCATCAGTGTTCATATAAAGAACTATTAGGAAATAATCCATTTATTATTACTTAATTAATGATGATTGCCTTCGCGAATTGTGAAACCTCCTCCGCTTATTTTAAACAAATCCCATGTCGTGGATTAATTATTAACTAAATACCAATAAATAATATACAGATATGTAGGTAGTATCTTCGGACAAAAAACGAGGAAACCTAATAAAATTGCAGAAGAAATTGATAATAAAATATTTAGTAGGCTTTTTATGTTTTCTACGTGGTTGGTAGCAGGTGTATTATTCATTGACGATCAGGGACCGCGACGAGGTTCCATTTTATTGAGTTTTCATTCTGATACCGCATCTCACAGGGGTAAGTTCTTTGTCGCCAAGTTGACGGCCCTCTGTGTTCGAAAATTAGTTCCGCGTGAATGAAAGGAACCGCTCCTCGAGGTCATACTTCTTCAGTACAAGAAGAGGGGTACAACCTGGGCGGATCCGTTCCGGAATGAAATTACGCGGGCCATCAGGTGCCGTGTAATGACATTTTCCAATGAGTGACTTTTCATGGGTCAACCCATCCGAGTGAAGCACTTCTACCGGAAACGCGTGCAGATTTCTTGAACATCCGGGGCAATGAACCACCCATTGTCAATACTCCAATCATTTCGAGTTATAATTATATTTTTCAATTTTCTATCACGCGGCCGGTACTTGAAGCATATTATTAATTTTTAATTATTTTAAGAGACTTTTTTCAAATTTCTAAGTTTGTCTTGGTTTTTTATAAAGAGATTTGAAGAATTTTAAAGAATTCCAAGCGATTTAAATGCATTTTAAGTGATTGAAGAAAGAATTTAAAAAATATGGTGACAAATTTTTTAAGGGATAATATTTTAAGAGAAATATTCAATCATCAATAAAATATTATTCAGCCCTTTGAGGGAATCTTTCTCCAAACTTATTCTTGATGAAAATTATTGCAGAAAGTATAAAAAAGAGCAGAATAAATCGAAAATTTTGAAGATTGATAATGCATCTCTGAGGAACAGTTTTACACCGAATCATCGTGATTTTCCCACACGTAAATTTGAGGAAGGACTAACGAGTATCGATTGAAAAAGTACACGTCCGTCTTTACGGTGAGTTTTAACGAACGACACGTAATAGTGTAAATTTAAAATCGACGACCGTGCGCTGTTGATTTAAGCGCTTCGAGATTCGTAACGGTGACTGTGCAGGGGTTAAAATCTACCTGTTAGGTAATTCGTTTCGATTAAAATCCAAGAGGAAAAAGCGTTATGGTTCGGTGTCCGACGATGACGAGCAGAAGCTCAAAGAAATCGCGTCGCCTGGCGTTCATTCTGTGGTCGCGAAAACGTTGGGGGCTTTTGTATAAAACTAAATTTTTTCTTCCTGCATGGCCTCTTCTTGCAAAAAAGTGTGGCCTCGCTATTCTATCGGCTCGGTCAAAATCGACACGCTTGAGGGGACCATGTCGCTTGAAAATTATTTATTTACAAAAGAAGCAAAGGACTTGTTGTCAACCTTCTCCTTTTTACAATCCTTTCAATAGAAAAGTCGTATCCGACAGAAAAATAGAAGAAGATGATTTTGCGAGACTGCTCACAAAATATAGATTCTAATTATTACATTTTTTGACATTTTTGAAATGATTATAGAAAGAATGATATTTTAACTTTTTGGATTCGAGAGAAAGTCGCAGAAAGAAAATTAATGTCCCGAAATTTACGAGATTCGCTGGCGAACTCGTCCTGAATCTGTCGCTCGTTTCACGCTCGATAGTCATTCGAGTGATTCAAGTCGAATGTCATTTCTCAGAATCCATTAGAAAACACAAGTTAACACGATCCCGGACCTATGTCTTGAAGTCCTACACCACAAAATAACTCGAATACCAAGCGCGCATGGACGGCAGCAGACACATTCCTGAATTTGGTGGCCGTCGGAATTATTTTCCAAATTCGGTTAAGATAAGACCCCCAAGACTTCGCCCACCTTGGAGACTCGAGATAACTAAAATCATCAACAAAGCCTTTCAATTTCGTCATTTCAGTAAAGCAATTTACAACTCGATTGTGTCAATCTCAATCTTTCTAAATTGACTACGATAATATTTTAAATTAATGGAATTGTTATAGTAGTTAATAAATCTGATCGTGAATTATCTTTTTTTAACTTATAATAAATTCGGAATGCAAATTAAAATCCCGAAATATAAACATGTAGGAGAAATTGTACAATAACAATCTGGATAAAAGTTTTGTGGGTGTTAGTTTTAGGTCTCAGGTGACATCGCGTGCAAGAGGAAAAGTGATCCTTAGTTTAGTGCTTAAAAGTGTCTAGGAACTTATCTTTCTGAGACATGCGAAGCAGAGTAGCAACGATTACTTTGGGTTTAGGAAATCCATTTACGCGGTGGCGACTGAGGAATAATCGTAAACTCTCTTATCGTAAAATTTCTGAAAGCGAGGAAGCATTCCTCGTCTTACTACCTGAGTTAAGACGCCCGTTTCAATTAACGAAAGTAGCCTAAAAAAGATGTCTTTCAACGTAAATATTTTGTGTTTTGTCCTAAGCCAAAGTGATTTACAAATTAGAGTTTCTCGCAGGAATCCTAATCTCTTTCACAAGATATTAAAAAACAAAACACGAATATTTGATACACCTTTTAATAATCAAGGGAAAAGAAAAGGTATTGTAGATTAATTACACAACAATTTTTTGACACTTTTCGTGAAGAATAATGACCAATAAAAATGTTGGCAAAGGTAGTCTTATTCTGGAATGCTTCTCTCTGAAGCTTAATGGGTTCGGAGAAACTTTTTTGCGTGATTAATTTACAATTGGCCAAACAACATTGTGATATCAAAACGAATCGTCATTTTTAACCAGTCGTGTTCTTATCGCAACCATTTGGACATTCGTTCCTCGGTTCGTGAATGCCTTATTAATATTTTCGATAAATTAAGTTGGTTGAACCTTCCTTCCACTTTTACTTGTGTATCAAATTGCTGAAAGTGAAAAGTGTTTAGTCAATTTGCCGAGAATTTCCATTGAGTTTAATTTAATTAATTCACGAAATTCTTTTTATTATAATTTTCATTTAGAAGCATAATAATCTAGATGTAGACACAGAAAGTCAGACTCAATAAATTGCTAAACATTCCAGTTTAGAAAAGTCCGTGACAAATTAGCAGCTCTTGACAGGTACATATAAAGGCATAAGTAAAGTAAACGTCTCGTTACGTCAACGCCTCTTGATAGAGAAATGACTCACACGTTTCCCGACCTGAATTATATCAATCGTAGCGTAAGAAACTAAGTTTCACCACCCTTCGTTAAGTTCTGTGCACACTTCGTGTAATGTGGCGTATCGCCATATACACGCGAGGAAGTATCCGTGTACTCTGAGTCTCTAATTAATAATAACTCGGGGCGCCCCTTGTTCCTGATTCTCTCACGTGTGGGAGGAATTAGGGAAAAAGTCCCTGTAAACTGTAAATCGAAACCGAGACGGATCCTCGCACTTGCTCGACTTACTCCCGCGAGTAACTTGCAATGTATCGCGTGCGGGATAATCAACGCGAGGTAGCATTAATTATCGTTATCAGGGTCCCCGGTCTGAAGCGTTGAACAACGAGAACACAAACGAATGCACTGAGTTACGTAGACAAGCGGCTTTCAAAGGGGCCGACACCAAAAGATGCAACCATAGATATGAACTTATGCTTACGGGTCTATTTACTACATTTTATACCACACGCAGCTCTCTATACAATATCACTTTTGAAAGATATGCAACTTAATTATACTTCATTAGCTAAATTTCAAACCCTTCAATTCAAACCAGTGAACTCTAAGAATTTGTTATTTCAGACTGGTGTTTTATTAAACAGCGAAGCATTATTTTTTTATACATACCGGAGATGCAAATTTGCAAATAAATAAGACGTAACTAATGAAGCATTTGCTAGGAAATATGGTAATTTGATTTGCAGCAATGTTGAGACGTTGCTGCAAATAAAATAAATAAACTAAATAAAGACTAAAATAAATACTGCAACTGAAATGACGACACAAGAAAATGATTTTTCGAATTTGCGACGCAAGAATAACATAAATCCTATTTGCAATAAATGATTTTATAAACTCGGGGTTATAAAATGAAGACACAAAACCAGTCTATTTACGACCTCTTTCTCTATCACAGAAAAAAAGTGACGGGCACTAAATATAAGGAAACTAAAGCCACTGGTCATGAACGAAACAGATAACATTTCGCAGACAAACCAATGTAGAACTAAAGAAATCGTAATTTATTATTGAATGATTCAACTTTCTTTCTAATTCCGTTTATTTAAAAATAAAACTGGAAACTATATTATACAAGTAGACACATTTGCTTCAAAAATAGATAGAATTTGACTGATTATTTAATAATGAAAATTTAAACAGTTTTCCAACAATTTAATCGCAAAGTAATAGTTGTCAGATTTCTCGGTGACCCAATAAATAATTGTATATCAAACGCGGAGGGCATATCGAGGACAAGTTCGAGCCGTTTTATACACGTGCTTTAATAGAAACCAATCAGTGCTCGGGTTCCACCTTAATTAGTCGAGTATGACTCTTCGGTATCTAAAGCGCCGGTGACTTTGCTTATAAAGTCGACAATATACTTAAGGTCTTGCAAGATGAAAGTATGCGTACACATATAGAATATTACATATTTAAAATGTGTATGTCAGAGACTATCTAGACTCGATATTTATGTACTCGTTAGTATCAGGTGGTAGGCGCACATACAATAACTTTGTATCACGTATAATAAAGGTATGCGTAGAAGCTATGGGTTATGGGTTCCTGGGTACAAGAGCAGCAACTACTGAAAAATAATGAAATAAAACACAACCCGCATGATCGTAGAATTGGATAAGTATTGCCAAGGCCCGGGCGAACCAATTAAAAGTCAATCTAGATTGTTCTTTGTTTGTGCCGCTATAACATTATATTTGGGAGTATATTACTCTTGATATCGATCGATAAAATTATGGTGTGTACATTCCTATACGCAGGAGCACTCAATGAAAAGGCAGAAACTAAGTTTCACTTTAATAGAGGCACTCCACACTTTCCTATCGAATATTTCAATTAGTCGAGAAAGAAACTGATATCTGTAGCTCAGATTTGTAAACTAGATTTCAGTAGGTCGTTTTAATTATAAAGTTGGCATTGCAAATGTTATCGGTATTTTAAGGAATGGATGCAATGATTAACTTTATTAAACTTTCGAATATCGAGTCACCCAATTATGAGCGAAATATTTGTTGAGAATTTATAAACGATGTCGAAATAAAATAGAGCAAACAATTATAAAGTTCAATTAATTAAATTTAAATTTTGCAAATTTGCGTAACAGGTTTTAAAAAAGTTACGATATAGTTTCAGGTAAATGAAACTGCATTTAACTTCTGTTACTCAAAACGTAAAATTCTGGTGTTAGAATTTCGAAATTTATAAGTTTATAGATTCATTTGTAGTGTTTCCAAATTAATAAAAGTCCATATTTATATGTCCTAATAATATTCGAAATATATAAGATTAGTGTATGGAAGATTGTCCGCTTGGACGAGTGGAATTGTATAAGGATTCTCAATCGATCACCGGAGTTAAGCAACGCTTGTCTCAGCTGTACTCGGATGGAGGCCGTTGTACCTATAGATTACATAATTGTTAAATACTGACAAGAAAATAACATGAATTTAAATATTTTTTTTAACCGTGCGTTCGTGTAAATTTCAAAAAACTATTCACAACCCGTATTAACCACGACAGACAGAATATTTTTTCTATCTAAATTCCACCTTACGCCAGAGGATTGTCTGGAATTTCCGAAGACACGTGGCAATATGGCTTTTTTCCTGTAATTTAGGTGCAGCTATCAGAGGCAACTGGTCATTTGTTTCATGAGATAAGAGCATCTTTCACTGGCGCGAGCAGATCCAGTTGGTCCTCTCTCCAGGCCCAACGAGACCCAACATGGCAGCCACTTAGACTCTTAAATGGACTCGACTTTATGCACGAAGATAATTTCATAATGATTTACAGCTTATTTTTGTAACCTCTTTATCTCGCTAGCCACGCTGAGCACTCAGCTACTTCCAATCACGCCTTTCCTTGAAGATATAGGCTTCCTCTTAAAAAAGCTCGTTACACACGTATTAGAATATTGAAACAAAGCCGGTGAAACTGGAAAACTCATTAAATGCTAAGGCTCAAAGGTCGCCGAACGAGATTGATTCCACCATCAAAAAAAGTGCGCATCCAATATGGATCGAACCGATCTGATGCTCCAATCAATTCCCTTCGCTCTTATTGGTATTCCAATCCGATCGTGCGATTCTCGACGGATCGGTCCCAGGAATTCGCGGATCTTTCTGATCGTTCGCGCGGCTCGTCGAGGCAATTACTCTTAATTGACCTGCACGTCCAAATACTTCGGCGTCCTGTCTTCTAGATACAAGTTTCATTGAAATCGAACCGAACAGATGCTGGGATACTGCTTCGTTACATGAAAATTACGTATAAAGGGAACGCGGAGAAGTAAACTCAGGCGATAAAACCATTAATTTATTCCGTCCGGTTCTATAATGTATTTCACTGTCTTTACTTTCTTGTGCGATCATTCCCTTTACTAATATGACAACTTGATAATCCACGGAAGTGAATAGAGAGTATTAAATAAAAAAAAAACGCACTTTTCAATTTAAATGAGAAGTTATGAACTAATTATAGTTTTGGACAGTAGGAAAAGTTAGAAAGTAATTCATGTGCATTTTGTCACAGAATTAACTATAGATTATTAATTTTTCACTAATTAATTTTCTGAGCAAATATTCTCTTTTATATACAATTATTTTATTTCAATGTCGGTTTCATTTATAAAGCTTTTGAATTATAAACATAGTTACACTTTGAATGTGTACTATTTAAAGTAGTCCAATTATGTGAATCTGCATTGCGTGTTTATCTAATTATTTCTACTGTATGTATGTTCCGGTTTAAAATGAATTTACGACTTTAAAAATACACAATCGTGTAGCATATATTGTTTTGCATAGTTGAGGTGCAAACACAAAGTAACAATTATAACATGCTCTATCACGCTAAACAGAAAAGGATCCCTTACAATATATATATATATTCCATGCGTTCATGCAATCGTATAAACCATATTTTTATCTTTTATCTTCAGACGTGAAATGAATGTAAAATAATTGAGCGTGATAAGCATCTTCATGTTGTGGATATAACAAAAAAATATTATAATTCAAAACTCATTTTTCTTTAGTATATACAGCTCAAAATCGGTGACAAAACTGATATATAATATCTATAGACACGTCTAAATTTCACTAATGACCACACGTTGAAGAAATTATGTCAGGAAAAATTCGTTGGGAAATCGATTTTAGTTGCGTGTTAAGTTCTATTAACAACCCGTACAATTAAACTTTTTCTCTTATTTCTTACACATCTAATCAGTGATGGTTTACTGCTACCTGTATATCAAAATGATTTAGTGAGAAATATTTTTTATACGTATAAATATTTTCTATACGTATATTCTTTTATAATTACATATCTAATTAAGCAACATATTATTCATTCTCTAATTATTTATATTGAAGTCAATTCGAAAAAAATGTTTAATTCTAGAAGCATTCAGTTTTTAAATACATATAAAACCACAGCCTTCTATAATCAAGAAATACATGATTCATTTGGTATTTAAATTAATAGATTGTTGTTTTAAAAAAAATGTTGTGCTTTTATGGACTGTCTACTGGGTACTAAATATTATCTCTTCAAAGATAATAGATACTCGCTACTGAAAGGAGGACTAAGAAATTACTTGAGGTTGACATCTGTCAAACGAGGCATAAAGCCACATTTAATATACAGAGCGTAATATAAATATTTCAAAAGTATGACTGAAAATCATCGTAAATCAGGGAATGGAGCGCGTAAGTGTAAGCAAAGTACAACTCATTAAACACAACAGTAGAAGGTTCCTTGGCGCATAATTATTCGCGTACGACGAAACGAGGGGCGAGTCTGACCTCTGGTCTCGTTAGACAACACTTGGCCATTATCGGCTCCTGGCATTAGCATAAAAGTCGTTGATCGCCGCGAGACCATGTTCTGTGATGGATCGCAATTGTAAAAGCTACCATTTACCATAAAATGTATCCTTGTATGCGTCGCTCGTTCAATTAGTCACACGTGGTGTGTGATCACCGACAATAAAGGGTCGGTAAATATATGGTACTTTAAAAAAAAAATCTTACAAATTTACTACGGAACCTTAAGTTCCTCAGATCATGGAACTTTTGCGGTTAAATTTGTTCTTTTTGTTTTGTTTGCTCAAATTTATTTTAAAAACGTGCAAGGTGACGACCGGAAAACCGGAAAAGATCGGGAATTTTATTGAACGGGAAATGACTGGGAATTTAATTAAAAGACCGGGAGTTTGTGCTGTAGTCAAATTCAAGTTTTCATTCTTTTAATAATATTATACATTTATTGGAATAAAAATATTTAAAAAGCGTTTTCCAAGTTTCCAAGATCTAAAATTGTTATTTATTTACATACTTTTCGAAATTTATCTGGCGTTGCCCTGGATTTTAAGATGTCTTCTATAATAAGATATTGAAATTATATAAGATTAGTCGATCACCGGAGTTAAGCAACGCTTGTCTCGGTTATATTCAGATGGGGGGCCGTTGTACTTATTATTACTTATATGTCTTTTAATCATATCTTAATAAATATAAATATTTTTTTAACCTTGCTTCTGTTTCGTAAATAAATATAAATAAAATGTTTTTAAGAACTTTTTTCACAATCTTAATCCAATAAATGCCTAAAAAATGTAAAATAATGAAAGTTTGTCAGATTAGACATTGAAAACTTCAGTCCAATAATGTGAGAGAAAAAATTTAAATTTTTTCCGTTACAAAAAAGAACATTTTACAATTCAATTTATTATAAATCATCATAAAATTACAGAAATTAAAGGGAATTAATGCATATTACTTCTAAAGTACTAATAACGCATTTCCTGAGCATATTTAATATTCATGGAAGTTGATTGCTAATTAGAGAACATAAACCACGTGGAAACAATCTGAGTACACTGCATGTACTGCTTAATCGATGATTATGGCTCGACAAGTGGGAGCAGTGAGATCTAGTTAAATTTGAGTTTACTGAGTTAACGCAAAGTTGGCGCAACTCCGTGCTCAGGTCCATCACGCGGGCTCAGCTCTGGCGATAGTGTACATGCGGTGTAATTGCAATTAGCATATATCACATTGGCGGGGCAACATTGTGAGCACTCCCGCACGCGAACCCATTGGCGTAAAAATAATGCTGTTAGAACTAAGCTTAAACAATTTAATTTATTATTTAAGTATTCCTCTTCCGAGTCACTCCATTTCTTCATCTTTTTTCCGTATTATAAAATATAAAATATTAAATATTAAAATCATGAGAAAAGTTTAGAGAACTTCGACAATTTTTTAATGAAATAATGATAAATCACAATTATGGTAAAATTATGGAAAACGTAGGATAAAGGAACACGTGTTGACGGCAGATATAAAATAGTATAATTAATGAAAAGCAATTCATTTAAAAAGTATGTGCATTGTGCTGGAGCATATATTAAAACATTAAATTCCCAGAGTTTCTTGCTTATATGATCTCATATCAGGGTTTAGTGGTTCTTGCTTGACGCTCTCGTGCTTGTAAGTAATAACGAAAATATGATTGCTCCCTCTACTTAACACCGAGGCTTATTTTCGGTGCAAAATTAAAAAGCCAATGAGTGTGATTGCAGTGATTACGAGTGTTGCATGCGTTACTCGAGGCCTCTTTCATTACACGAAGCCTGGTGCAATTGTGGCGGGAAATAAAAGTGGCAGAGTCGAATTACATGAGAACGCTCGTAATGAATAATCAAGTTCCTTTTGTGAACAATGATTATGATTACTTAGGGGACCTAATGAGCCGATGAAAATCTGAAAATCATTTTTAGAGGCCTCAAACCCGAAAGGGATATGACTAGCGCAGCTGTGCGTGCCAGGCTATGGAAGTTCTGCTTATCGCAGGAACACATAGTATGCTAACTACGCGGCCATGCTGTTGGCAATTACAATTACCAGGAAAATAGGGATGTCGTAAAATGCAATTAAATATTATTACGTTCTAATGGTCGCCGCGGCCGTGGCCGCAAACCGTGCACTACCAAACTCAGAGATATGCAAGATTCACTCATAAAATTAGAGCACTCGATTGTGTGCAGCATATAATATCAAATCTCATTATTTTTGTTTGTGTCAAGACAAGCTATTGTTACTTTGATTATATTCTACTAAGAGGTGTTATTATTTCTTGAGATTTCTAAGAAGATTGTTAAACATTAGTTAGACATTTTTCACAAGCGAGGGATTAAAATCGTAAAGTGAGATCATTTATATGTCAAGTGTCGGTGAAAGGGAAACTTTAGATATCAAGGAAAAAATATTTGGAATATCATTTTTCTAAAAGAATAAAAGATTTAGTAAAAAGACGTAAGAAAAAAAGAATTGCAATTAAATTAGCTAAGTACTTAAGTTGCACAGTTTTTTGCGGTTTTTTTTTCTGCGTTGCAGATATAGATATACTAAAAGACAAATTAATGTCATTGTGTAAGTTGGTGAACACTTTTACTTGTACTAGGGAAAGATTACATCGGCAATTATCATAATAAAAGATCGCAAGTGTAGAATTGCAGGTTTATTTGGCGTGACTAATTATCACAATTGAATGTTATCTGACAGCAGAGAACTGTGAAATTCTTGGAAAAGTGGAATTTAGGTATTCAAAATCTGACTTTTGCATTCTTAAGATCTGTAATTGTATAGTTTTCTCGCAACCGTGAAGATAACATTTTTTCCACTCTATAAGTTTAAATGAAACGCAGTGAAAAATACTGAATCAGATCAGTAAGGATTTTCCCTGACTCAAATTAAAACGATGTAGATTGAACTACTGTTAAAAATCTAAATGAGTCTTCTTGGAAAATCTTCTTTTAAATCGTTTTCTATAAACACAATGAGCCGATGGTTTGTTGCATGTACACATAATCCTGCATCATGGCGTGTCGAAAAGGCATCACGGGCCATAGTAACATCTTTACTTCCAAGATCATGTTTTCAAATTTTCATGGACAATAGCTATTGTCCTCTTTCGTGATACAAGATTCAACGATCTTCTCCAGTCAGGACGTGATCCTTAGATGCCTATCAACTTGTAACTCGTTGAAGAATTAACACCATTAGTCCAAGACCCGAGAGGCTCTTTTATCTTCTCTTGACGTTCACCGTCACTAATCTTAAAAAGGTCGATATTTTTTCTTTTTTTATGCTTCCGTGCTTTATCATGTATTAATCTTCTACATGTATGCACAACTGCATATATTATTAACTTCATACACACACATATAACATATATTAACGAGAATTAATAAATTAGTCAAATCACGCTAATTGAGATTTACAACCCCGATTAATTAATCCAAAAATAAATGAAATCCACGTATTTTTGCATGGATGTATCAAAGTCATTATGAATACCAAACATCATATTTCTGATCCACTAATCTCAAAATAGACCCATAAAACCTACATACAAACATAAAAACTAGTCTTCTACATATATGTATAAGTATAATATCGGGAGCGGAGATCCTCGAGCGGAAGAGCGAAAAAAGTATGAGGAAGAAGACGAAGAAGAAGGTGCTCCAGCGGATGAAGAAGATCATGAACGTGGAGGAGAGAGTGAGGAAAGGATTGCTCATTGGTCGGTTGCATCTCGCACTGGCCAGCCTCTTCTGTAATTGGTCGCCACTCAATTGCCGCTCATTAAGTAACTGCCTGTTTTTTGCAGCGTCAGTGACTGCAACTCGCGGTAAAACCTGCCCCTTCGACCGCGCCCATAATAAGACACCTTGATATGGAAAAATGATCCAAAAGAAGAAAAATCCTCCTTTAATTTATTAGCAAATATCACTTACACATCCATAATTGTTTGTATGCCATAGTAATGACTTTGATATTAATTGTGCAAGTATAGTATTGGCATATACTAAATATTTAACTACACGATTTATTGAAGAACAATTTTCTTCCATTTCATTTTACTTGGCCATAATTATTATTCCTTTTCATTTATTTCTCATTAGCAGAGTTTAACGATGCGACGAAGGACTCAACAATTAATATTGCTTTTTTGCTCCAGCATTAAATGCACGTCCTTTTTGTATAATTACATTGGACTCTTGACATCGATTAACTATAAGTATTTCGCTGAAAAAGATTGCAGGTTTAATATCATTAAGGCCGGCGTTCTGATATATTTCTAATTTCTTCATTTACCACGAAGCGATTCGCGACTTATAACTGAATTCGAATTTATCCTGATTGGCGGTAAATGATCTTTAAGGCGGGCCTTGATTATAAGTTTCCTTTGGAAATCGTTGTCGTAGGCGCTTGCAATCCGACGTCTCATTTGGAATTTTAATTCCGTCGATTATTGCTATTCCTGGTACCAGCATAGTGTAAGATCGTTAAGGCACGCAAGTAATCTGCAAACATCACTATAGTATTACCGGTCACGGACCTAAAAGGAAATATCCTTGTTGGAAAGGAAATATCCCTGCGTCTATCGTAATTGCTTACGATTAATTATATTAATTAAAGTGGAATGTGATAATGCGAGCGGTGGAATAATGCGAGTACATTGATTCCCTGATCGGTATTGATCGGCTGGCGAAGATAGATAAATATAGAAGGATATAGAGATGGGGTATATCTCGTGACAGGATTCAAGGCACTTTCTGCTCTAACTGACACTATTGTAGTGACAAATAACAGCCAATCATGCGACTATTATACAACTTGTCGTCTACTATTAATCAAATGCAGTTCGTGTATCAGTGCAGGCACTTTTTGCTGCAAGAAGAAAACAAGAATGTTTCGTGTCTTGGGGAACTACGTTAATTATGGCGGAATTTTATGGAAAAATGAAGAATCTTTTCTTGGAAAAGTGGAAGCAATATTGAAAGAGATTTAGAATGTTGAGAATTTATGAGTATTCAGTTTGAATTATATTATTTTGTATTAGTTTCTGAAAAAGGATTAAAAGGAGCAATTTTTGTAATAAGTTTGTTGAACCTAGGGGAAAGGGTCTCTTCGCAAAATCGAGTCAACACCAAACGGTGCGAGTGACGTCAGATCCCTGTTAATAACCGTTATGGATGGGATATATTGTGAGCTACATAATTACAGGTTCCGAAACATTGCTTACTGGCCGGTGCACCCGAGCACGCCCTCTGTTCTCCTTCATTAAGATCCTGACGGTAGCCGCCTGTTACTTCTACGGATATTTTAACATCCTCTATCTTTGATTCCGTCTGCCTGGATTTTTTTCACAATTTTATTTTCTCCTTTCCTTTCATAATTGTAACGTCCTGCCACTCATCTAATTTAAAGACTAAAGAAATTTAACGAAGTCGAGTTTAATTGCCTGAATCAGCTGAATAAATTTTCCTCTGCTGAAAATTCCTGCGGTTCTTAAGTATAAATAAACATCTAGGTTAATAAAAGTCTTAGTGAAATTTATGGAAAATAGGTACAGTAAGGTTTATTACTTACTGCAATAAATTAAACTGTTTCGTAAATAGGTAGTTCATATGGCTTGGATATCCAAGATTAATATTAATCGTTAACTACCATTTTTAATGGTATATAATTGTAGCTCTAATTAAATAGTGAGGGGTGATAAGTTCAAACTTTTCGCAGGATTATTAGAAGTGAACTTTCTTATTAAAATTATTTTAGATTGCAAATTGGAAGGTCTTAAAGTACCGGCCCTAGCTAATTTAAAAATACAAAACCAAACTAAAAATAATCATAAGATAGAATTATTCTCGAATTCTTATTGTTATCTAAGGGCTACGTTTAGTCGAAATTCGACTCTTCTAAAAGGGAATCGGCTGCCTATTAATAAGAAACCCGCGTATTGCTCGGGCGTTTTCCAGCGGATCGGATCGATTACCGATCCGGCTTGAAACTGGAACCTTCGTCTTCTCTCCTCTCCTCTCTCGCTTTCAGGGCTATCATTTGTTAAGCTGGACAGCTTAGCCCCGTCATTACGAGCAATCACACTTGATTATTTTTGTCTACAGAGTTTATACCACCGCGAGAGATGATCGTTTCCAACTGTAGGAGGAAAGATGAAGAGTGAGAAGGGAGAGGAGAGAAATCAAGAATATCTGTTTAGAAAGAGTAAGAGAAAGATGGGACTAACCCATTTGGGTCTGATGATCGAGATGATATGAGATTTGAACATGATATCCACACATATGCGTATGCACGCACGCGCGCGAACTCAAATTGGAGAATTAGGCGTCGATGATCACTGCTATCCATGCTTAGGATCGATTGAGCATTTTGCATCGATCGATCCTAAGCATGGATCGTTTCTCGCAAGAGAGATACATACATGGTTCAAAATTGCTTCGTAATACACAAGGTTGAGGGCAAAAGAGGTAGATTCATGTTGGCATTGCAAGAATTTAATTTTTACGCTGAAATATCTTGATATAAAACCAAAAACCGTGATTTTATTTACTAACGGCATTTCGATCTATTTTCAAATTTTTTTCGCTAAATAGGTTGTTTCCAATGTCAGCACACTAATTTCGAAATAATAAAGACGTTCAAAGCAGCGACCTTAAAAAAAAAGTTTCCTGTCTTCCCCAAAATGAGACCCTGCTTAACGACATTATAATCTTGAATTCTCTCCTAAAGTACAATCATCTAAAACCTTGGGATGTCTTTCTGAGTTTATAATAATTTCATCTCTGTCTACCTTCGAAAGCGGGTGAATTACAAAGCTGAAGGGAAGACCATTATGTCAAGGAAGACCTGTGTTATTAATTATAAAATTTCCATGGCACGGAAATAATTATGCGGCAGGTGTTAAAAGGTTAGGCGCCATGCACTCCCTAAGTCTTGAGACACCCCGTGGTGAGCAGCTCATGGCATTTCCCATGATAGTTACTTTCGATCTAAATTTTTATCCTCTCTGAAATACTGCACTGATACTGCTATAAAGCAGTCTTTTAATTAAATTAATTTTCAAGAGAAAGCTTGAGCATGAAAACTATATAATGTACCAATTTATGCGTGTATGCATAAAGGAGTTTAATTTAAGACTCGTTGAAAGTATAATATATTGAAGGTTGGGCTTCATTTAAATTCCAGCAAAGTGTTGATAACGTTATTATCCCACACGTTCTGCACTTTTGTGATTGGATTTTGCCAATTATTTTTTGAAGATGAAAAAATCAGGATATATAATTCTTTTGACCTATTTCAATTTTTAACTCCTAATACTTATTTATTAGATTAGTCGTGTATTCCCTTTAGCGGTTCAACATTGCGTGACCAATTTTCTTGATTAACAAACATGCTTAATATTAATAGCAATCATGTGGTGAAACAAATAGCCAGATTGGTTTAAGTGAGTTGAGGCAGTGCATCCTGATGATTTAAATTTCCGAGTCGGGTCGATGATGACCCAGCAGATTCGGTGGCGTCAGTCCGACTCCTACCAATTTCACGGCAGGTTACTCATCATCGCAGTGAAACAATGAGGAACCACCTTGTATAAAGCGGATTACACACGGTGTATCATTGGCGGTCGTTCACTCTTCATTCCCGCTTATTTGTAATTTTAATAAGTTCATTTTGCCACGTATCATGCTCAAACAATCTGGGGAGTTTCTCGTCCATTAACTCGAGTCCCTCGTGCTTTTCTTTGGCGCATTTTTATTAGAAGTATCAGGGTAGCAACTTGAACAGGAAACTGGCATTTCATTTTTGTTGCATATGAAATTGGATGTCTTCGAGGTCAACTTGAAGTAAATTCTCAAATGATCTTTACAAAATAAGAGTTGGGTTTTAAACTTTCCTCGGGATATATGCCTTGGGAAACTGAGAACCTATGACCGAGTCATTATGGTTGTAGCAGCTATTATACGAGACAGAAGTTGTTTATTAGTTCATTAGTCGAACGTATTAAGAGAATAGAATGCGTGGACCCCGTTACACTCGACAAGCAAACCAGACCCTTGCTTGTCGATACAATCTCCTGTTTTGTATTTTTTCAAGAGATTCAAATGTCCCGTTTGCCATTTGCGTACTTGCACACTCGGTACAGTGTTAGATACAACACTATAAAGATTGCTAATTAGAAAGCACGAGATCAATCGGGTCAGACTGATGATCAATACTAACGAGCAGCAGATGATGTCGTTTATTGATCATCTGTTCTCTCTCATTTTTTGCTGATTGTAAAACTGTAAATCATTACCCGGCAAGGACTGTGGGACATATGCATACTGCATTATAAAGAAACTTGATAATTTTAATTAGTATATGTTTACATCATCTAAAAAAACATCATTGAGGAAATAAAATGGAATACAAATTAATAAAAGAAAACCAAAGGATAAAGGTGACTTTTGAGTCACGTAGAGGTGTAAAATTTGTGCATGCATCGATTCGTCACGATTTCAAATTACTGTCGTCAACCATATTCGCGTGTTTCAAAAGTGCAATAAAACTGTCGTAACTTTTATCCTGCGGGTAAGAAATTATGTCTATTGGCCGATAATGCTAATTGCATTTCACGAGGTCTTTCGAGTAAATAATTTACCATGCAGAATACGCAAAACACACTGTTCAAGGCCACCGATAAATAGGCAAATCGCTTGAAGTTTTACATGTAAAACAGTGCAAAAACGTTAGATCAACAAGTTTACATTGTTTCATAAACTTTTGGTAGTAATTTATTAACTTGCTGAAGAAATCTCACGTTCAATGAAATTATTGTAAAAGAAGATACCACAAATCGCCAGTTAAAGAAACTTTCAGGGAATCGTGGTCAATATATTGTGGGAAATGTTTCAGCCGCACACTGAATATTATATGATTGACTGATTCCAGAATAAAATACAAAGCATAAGACATTTGCAGGTGGCTAGGAGGAAGTTGAGGAAGGCTGTGAAGGTTGTAAGTGTGATCTGCAAAGATGCTCGTGCATACTTCAGAGATGTTGCTTGGTAATCTTCACTCTTCACTTGTGGTTTCATATACCGATCTACATCTCTCGCGCGTCCACTTGAGCGGACCGCGAGGCCGCTCTTTTGTTGGTTTAGCAATATTACCGATAATTTGACAAACGATCGCCGAGCCCTCGCAGCCACGAACCCTGCGCCATTTATGCCACCATTAACCACGTGTTCCCATTGGTTTTCGTGCCCGATCTCGGTTAACCCTCTATTTTCTGTCCCGGTTGCCGCGCAGATCTTCGATCATAATATAGTGAATTACATCCTCGATCCGGCGCGACCGTTGAATCGATTACGTTCCAAGCATGGGTATCGAATGCCAAGTGGAAATTAGACTTATATGGAATTGAAATAGTGCGGCTAATAATTGTGGTCAGACCTCTGTGTTCTGACTTTTTATTTCTATTACTAAAACCAATCTCAACTTGGGTGTCATAATCAGCATAATCTAAAATTTTAACTGAACAATTCTTAGTATACTCAATAGATTTTATTTAAAAGATTTCAGTACTCTCTAAATCTGAATTAGTGAAAATTTTTACTAATTAGTAGTTGTATTTCACTCACAGAAAAAACAAGGACTGAAAGTGTTTACAGCTGAAATTAGTTTTAAGTCTTGTTTTAAGATTAAGAAGTCTTGTTTTTAGATTTCTTAGTCTTAAAACAAGACTAAAAACTGATTTCAGCTGTTTTTTCTGTGCTATTTCAATTCGCAGTTTTCAACTTTTCACTAAATTTTTAGTTAAAAATAACTAAAAATTAATAGAATTTTTCACTAAAGTAAATTAGTGAAATTTTTTACTAATTATTAGTTGTATTTCACTATTTAAATTCACAGTTTTCAAGTTTTCACTATAAAGTTTTAGTTAAAAATAACTAACAATTAGTAAAATTTTTCACTAAAGTAAATTAGTGACTCACTTTTCACTAATTCAGATTTAGAGAGTAGATTATTCAGAAGTAACGAGTGTATTCATTTTTAAAGTGTAGACAGTTTAAGTTATTAGGTGATAACAATTATCAATATAGGCAATGTACACTTTTCACTTCATAATCTGTAAGTGCACTAATAATTTCTCCTTTATTTTGTATATTTAACACGAGGAATTTCTATTCATTGAAATTGTTCATCGTCAAATAATTTAGTCTCGTTTTTTGCACACATTTCTAGTTTCGTTCTCTATATACTCTTTTTAATAAATCCACATAAATCTGCAAATCATAATGAAAAAAGACCAGTGAACAGGAATTATTATCCAATTTCTAAGTCGAGTCACGTAAAAACTTCATTATAAACAGAGATTGAAACGCGATTCTAAAGACCCTTTTATCTGAAGAAACATGATTTGTCTCTAAGAATTTCTTTGCATTAAATTTACCTGGCTTTCTGCATCGATTGATGCCTGTTTTCCTTCAGAAAAAACGTTTTGTATTACGTGGCTCGAAGTTTATTGACTACAAAAGTGTAAACTGAGAACGATATTCTTTCTTCGCTGCCAATTACGCGTTTCACCGTCGCTCGGCTAAACAAACTAGAGGGAAGGGGGTGATCGACTTTGGTTCTCTGGAAAACCACAAGTAACTTCCTCCAATCAAAGCTTAACGAGGGCTTGGTGCCCGTTCCTGTTTGCACAGTGATTCGCGATCGGCGATCTTACAACAACTTCTTTGCCGAATCTCGACCACAAACACTTTTCGAACTTGCTAATTTTTCCTTTCCACTGGTTTCAGAAGCCAACCTCTGTCAATAAATTACAAAAAGGAGATCTTGTTACTGTAGATAACGACTCGCTTCAATTCTTTTCGCAAATTGTGCACAATTGCTTTTCTCGGGATTTCTTGCTCTTTGTGTTAAGTGATGTTTCTTCCGTGAAAAGAAAAAGGGAAGGTTGTGCTTTGGATTTTAAATAAAGGGAAAGACCAAACGTTTAGATGAACAAAGTATTGTTAGAGAACTTAGTAAAGAATCCAATAAAGTAAATTAGCAATTTTATTACAGGAACACAGATCAATTTTCATGAACCCGTTCACCGGAAAAATAAAAGCTTACTCAATTATCGCCAATAATCGTAAAACTGCCTACAATTAGCTGTCCTCCTGTAATTATTAAGTTCCATTTCTATTTTTTATGCTTCGTGCTCTAACGATCATAGAGTGTAAAGGCTGGGTTTTCCAAGTTCTCTTTCTACGGGAATTGATTTAAACTCTGACCACCCATGATGGATCTGCAGGAAGTGTAATGTCCTCTAATGATGGGGTTTGGAAAGGCGCGGAAACAGAAACTTTTGACTTCAACGAACCTCAAATATTTGCTCTCTCCTTCTGGGATAAAGGCAGGAAGTGATCTGAAACCATTTTGCGGTTTCCTTAATTCGAAAATCGAATGGCAATTTGAGTGCAGAAGATAGGGTTACACGCTTATTTTCTCAAATTTTCGTCGTGAAATAATCGCGATTAAAAGATTTCTTTCACACGGAATTTTTGTGGTGTAAAGTCTAAATTAGTAATAAATTAATTTCGAAATTAAATTAACTGACATTATTTTATGGGGTTTAATGAAGTCGAAAATTAAATGAGAATAAACAAAACTATACAATATAGAGTTTGTTTTTGAAGAAAACAGCTAGTCCAGAAAAATAAAAAAGTTTCTTTTGTTCTGACGTTCTATTGTAGATAATAGGAGGCCTTACACTGTAATTATTTCTATTTACTTAAGTCAGCTACTGTAGAGTTGAATTAACCCTCTTACCGACGCACAGACTAGATAACACGCTAATTTACTTAACTTTAGCTACATGCATGTTAATTGTAACTAAATGTGCAAGTTATCTCTTCCACTTGAGTTATCTGCGAGAACCACTTCTTTATAGCCTTTAATTTCCTAAACATTCTCTGAAAATTATCGTAATAGAAGTAAATCGATTTAGTTTATATTTCTCTTATTTCCCTACATATTAATTTCCACATTAACTCTCTAAACTTGAATCAGTGAAATTTAACTGATTACCAGTCAAATTCCACTGATTTGCAGTGACTCTTTTCTCACGATTTTAATTAGTGAAAAATCTACTGGAAATCAGTGAAAAGTAGTGACTGAGTCACTGAAAATCAGTGGAATTTGACTAATTCAGTTTTAGAGAGAAGAGATTTTTCTCGTGCAGAAATTGCCCTATTTATAATTGGAAATTCCTTAAAAACTCTTTAAAATCACTTGAAATCTCTCAAACTCTTTTATAAAATCTTTATCTCTTTGAAATCCCTTTCATTACTCTAAAATCTTAAAACTCCCGTCAATTATTTAGAAATTCTGTAAAAATTCATTAAAACCACTGGTTTCATAATTACCCTCTTTTTTTATAACAGGATTTTTTCTTTACAAAAATTAACTCTGGCTAAGTAATCAAATATTGGGACATCGGGGATTCGCAAGTAAAGTTTCCCAAGACTCTTTCAATTAAAAAGGCAGCTCGATAAATAGTCTAAGAACACCATTAGTCACCTGCCTCGCGATTTATACGTCCCGTTGATCAGTCAGTGTTTTATAGGATGCAAAGGCGGCGATTGTCATCGAGTAAGCACCGTATCGAGCGGAAGTTGTAAGTTTAGACCTCTTCCTCCATTTGCTCTTCGGCCTCGCCAACCGACGAGACTGCCCAAGCAAGAAGTCTAGGATATGCACTTAGCAAAACCGGAAGCTCGCCTTGTCTAATTTACGCGTTGTCCTTCCATTCGTTCCATTTGTTTTGAGAAAAAAAGGTCAAAAAAAAAAAAAGGAATGGTCGAGCATTCAACCTCGTTCTCTCAGTCCTCTCAATCGTGCCTCTCTATGCCTCAGATTAACCAATCAAACGAATCTTGCCACCGCACAATGCTAAGCTTAATGAACGATAGCCAGATCCTCTATGCCTATCACAGGACGGATCTGGTCTCTGATCTTTATTTCCTTTTCGTCTGACTTCCCCTTCCACTATTCTGATCCCACCTTTCTAGTAAATCGATCTCGTGATCCTTTTGTTACGGCTAAACATCTAAACTCGGACCGTTCACGGTGAAAAAAGCAAATCGAGCGGAAAGAATTGCGGACGGGCAAAAAACTTGATTCGTTTGCTGCTCATAATTAAGACGGGAATGCGTTCAATTTGAAATTCATCGACGTGTAGAATTATAGATTATTTGTTTTTTGAAGCATCAGTTTCTATAACCGGATCGACCTCCTTTTATTGAGGCGTTGACTGAAACTTACGCAAATTCAAAGAAGATGAAAAGTTTGATAGTTGAATTAACGATTTGTGTTTTTAACCAAATCAGCACTCAAGTCAGTCAGTGAAAGGCAGACTGAGCTTAATTCAGAACAGTCATTTCCACCATGAACTGGTGTAATGGGGTAGCACCCTAGGGGGCGTGGCACTGCTAATGACATCATCGTGACGCTATCATTTCCTTTCAGAATTGTCCGATACAATGGATTAAAAACTACCTCATGATCCGAAGACATACGCGTGGACTTGCTCTCATTTTAAATTCACTATTAAAAAGTTGATTGTCTGCCTTGACGAATCTGGATCTGTAGGATTGAGCCAGCTTTGAGGTTTTTCTTTACTTCAATTAGGTGATTGATGAATTCATCGGTTGAAGGAAACGTTTTCAGTAATCAGGTGCTTTGAAGTGAGATATCTGTATTTACAGGATTCTAGAGGCAAGTATTTCTTGAATCTTGTCCAAAGAATTGTTCACATTGTATTCAATAAACAGTAAGAGCTTGGATGTTAATGGTGTCCTTTACCATATATCAGAGAAGACACTTCAGGTCGTCATTAAGGGCCATTATAATCGCAACATCCGATGACAGTTTGATTACCAGCATATGCAAATATAGGAGTATCAACAATATATCATTTGCATACTTGTCCTCATAAATGAAAATTTATATTCCAATATGACAGAAGATGATGTTTGATTACCCTGTATCCTACATGGTACATATTGCTCGGCTTATGATCAACATCTTGCTGATAAAACTTCCTGAAACAATTTAAGAACCAATCTCAAAAATCAATGTTTCCCTTGTTTTAAAGACTGGCAAAGATTAATAGGATCGCGAAGGTATAAATTTATAAAGGTAGCAGGGCTATAATTATATTATTTGAGGCCACCGTATATAGTTTCGAGTCGGTAGCAGCAATCGATCATCAGCGATCAGATAAAAGCTGAGGATAGTAGGAACACTTAGATTGACTCTGGTGAAGCCGAAGATACGTTCTCAGCGTGGGGTATTGGTAATTATCAGGACACCGACGGTCAACGATCTTTGGAGGCTGAGGTGCCGCATCATCAGATTTGACGCTAGTGTCATTGAATATTGCACTTATAGTGTCTCATATTTCCCTGCTAAGCTAATTAATATTCAAATTATTGTTTGATAGTTGAGAAATGAACAATTCATATCTATCTTCATAAAATAGGAGATCCTTTACATCTATTACAGGTGTTAAAAGCCATTATCAACAGAGACCTTGGATAATCACTATTATTATTATATTATTATTATTACATTATTATTATTACCTCTATTTATTTACTTTTGGATCTTTTTTGTTTCAGGTGAGTTTGGAAACGAGTGGAATTTCAAAGTCTACATAGTCAATAGTGGTGAGTACTATGTAGTTCCTTATCCGTTATTTTCTTGACCTACTACAACTCATTTACATAGTTGTAAAATATTTTAACACACTATAAAATATATTAGAGCTACCGATTGTTATAATTCTTTGAACATTGAGGAATACCAGCAATTGCTCTAATTTAGAAACTTTAACTCATCCATCTTGGATTGAAGAAATTTTCTATTAGAACCTGGTCTGTAACCAGTAGTCCTTAGGATTCAATCCATCATCTAATTTTTGATCATCATCCAATGTCCTTGTGTTCCAAATCAAGATCATCAATAGTTGCTCCATAACTCCAATTCCGGCTCAACCAGCTTTCAATACCAGATGATTCTCCAATTTCTCTCTTGAATAATGGACAATCCTGTCAACAGATTAGCGAACACTGAACAAGGTAGTGCGATCCGGTTTGTTAGTTGCCATTTTAAGACCGTATCTGTGACGCTCTCGCTATCTATTCTCCTGGTTGCAGCATACCTTCGTTTCTTTCTTCATGGGCGTGGATTCATAAAATGAGTCTTTGACGACAGCGCAGTAAGATCAGCTAACAATTGGCTGCTCGCGGGTTGTCGAGGCGGAGCTTGGAGAACAACCAGGCGTTCCAGTCGACGCTCTTTTTACACTCGGCTGAGAAACCAGTGGGGGAACCATCATTGGCTTCCATCCACTGGAAGAGCCACACCGGTTCACGCAACCGCGGCGAACACTCTGGAGAACGCGCAGCCGTACGTGCAGTTCTGCCCCGTCTACACACTCGTTACCGCGCGTTCCGTTGTTCGGTTCGTCCTCTTTATTGCATTTCATACATATACACACACTCATACAAGCACACACGTGACTATCGGTACACACACCCACGTCCCGATGGCCGATCGTTAAGGTCAAGCCGTGTTCTTAATTGCAGTGAGTGAACACTCAGTGAACTTTGTGAACCCTCGCCATGGACAAATATTGAGACTTTTGTGTTTGAACGAGCCTGAAGAACGATTTTGGTACCACTTGACACTTGATGACCTCGCCAGGCGGCGAAGAGTAAACCTGTCGACGCATCAAGGTAGGTGTCTTCGATTGTGACAATTAGTGGCGTTTGGAGTTCTTTGTTGGGTGTTTCTTTGATTGATGTTCGATGGTAGTTGTTCTTTCGGAAAAGAATGGTGAAATGGAAGAATGTGGATGATAGTGTTGGATTAGTGAAGTTGTACTATTTTGTACTGTTGGATGATGTTCAGTGGAATAGAATGGAATAGGACATTTGGGGTTTACTGAAGGATTCAGGAAGTTTGTAATGAATGTTGTACAGATGGTTTTATTGATGAAGGAATAACAACCATTATCATTAGGTTCACTTGTTGCTATGCCGTTACAGTTTTTTGTATAGAAGAAATGCTTATATATAGAACCAAACATCAGACTTTAGGGATTTCTGAAACCAAGAGTTAGAAGGTATTTAAATGTTTTTGGGGTATCAGCTCTGCAAACTAGAAACATAGTTGGTATGGTTTATATTTTTAATGAAATGACATTTTAAGGACTTATTCAACACATGTCCATTGATTAATAGATCTTTTAGAACCATCTAGATATCTGAGAACATTATTTTCTTCTTGATAGTGATTACCATTCATTTTAGAGAATTTCCCTGTCACTAATTTAAATCAAACAACAATTGAAACCAAAAAACAAAGAAAAGTTTCCTTCTTCAAAAAGAATGCTCTATCTGCCCATTGTGTATACGCGAGGTTGGTGTATTTTTGTATCCATTCAACGATTGGTTGTGTGGGTACAAAAGAACAATAATCGACGATCGTAAAACGTCCACAATAGTACAGGCATTCCTGTGTGGTTGTTAATGTCACTCATCGGTGTTAACTTGGTATCCCAAAGCACACATGATTGGTCGATTCTGAGCCGTAATAGCAAGCCATTGTCGACCTTAAACATAGCCTTTCATTTGCAATAGAGTTAAAGATCCCTATCTACTTGAAATGGTAACGAAACTTACAGGTGTTCTTAATTTGAAATTACAAATCCTGTTCTGTAGACTTTTCTTCATGATTTAATACCGCCTTCAAGTTTTTCTTTTCCACTTTACGGTATTTTTGTGCTATGCTAAAACAGAAATTATAATGGATTGGTTTGAGATAGGAAACCATTAGACTTTTAGCTTTTCTCAGTTACGCTCTAATTGCGAAACAGTCCCTGCGGATAAATCGATTTTTGCCTTGCAATTAAACTTCCTTGTAATTAAGCTAATGAAATTCTTACGTGTACTCGCACGTCAGAAGTAGAACTTGGAAGTCCATATAATAAAGCGAGTGAAGATAACTCGGCATTATCTTCGCTGTGCCTAACCTCGCCGATAAAACTGTCCGCGAAACATTATTAGCATGTATTACGATATCTGCCTTAGGTATAAATTTAGTTTCTTATTAATTGGAGTGCTTAATTAGAATGTTGTCGGTTTTAATAAATGACTCGTTCGCCGAGAGATCTTGTTTTCTTTTTTGCAATTTACTTTCGACGAACGACCCACCCATAATTGGATTGTGTGCCTAACCTTATTTAGGAAGGTTTCTCAGTGCGTTACCGTTTTGTGTTCCACCCGCAGAGCCACAGGGTCACTAATCTTCTTCTCCAACCTCTCATTTGCATACTATCATTATACACCAAGAAATAAGTGCAGAACCAAATATACTGACATACCTTTTCAATTTTTGACGGACCTTTCTCAATTTTTATAGTTTACAGTGTCGTATTGTTTATTTAGATATTTTTTTAAATGATAATGAGATTCTGAAGTTAATATTGAATATTTTATTTAAATATGAAGTAGTTGTCCAGTATACGCGCAAAAGCAATGGTCAGTTTCGCCCGTCGGATAAAACACGCAGCGCAACATCTTTTCTTCATCTCTTATATAAAATATTACCAAATTGCAAACTTTTTTATTTAGTACTAGTTTTAGAGGACTTTAATTTAGGTTTTATATTTTATTTAATGACATAGATAACACAAGAAACAGAGATAGAATTGTGACTCCTTGGATCAAAGAGAAATCTGCCTTTTTATTTAATTTTTTGGATAATAAATCTGTTATAATGAGAGTGATATTATTAAATTGCATCAGAGTTCTTTTATTTCGTTCGAATGAATGCACTGGAGAGCCAGCATCTCGTTATATTTATTTGCTCGCAATCGATTTCCCAATATTTTCTCGCCACAAAATCGCCAAAGTGCAGAGTTTGCTATCGAACCGTGGATGTTGATTATCAATGTTTTCTTAGCGAATGATCAGTCATTCCAGTTGAAGGCGCGAGACTAAACCACAAACTTCAATCAATCGTTGCGTCATTTTCATTTCTGCACTTATTAGTGATTTCATTGAAATTACTTCGATGGTTAGATAAGGGATTGTGATCAAATAATGATGATGGCCGAATATAAAGCAGTAGAGTGCATTGGAGCTAATGTAACTTTAATGGAAAATACAATTTCACGATATGGCTAGAAAAAACCACTTGGTTTAGTTGATAGGCAATCTTAATTGAATATCTCTTCAATACATGACAATATGACAACAAGTTGTCAATTACTCTGATGGAAATGACGCTTCTCAGCCCGTGACTAATTTTATAAAGCTAGGAAATAGGGATAATTCGAAATGTATGTCGGATATATAAATTTAATTTCGCATAGAAAGAATTTCTTAAATTCTTTTCAAGTGTGTTTGCTTTTAATGCGAATATTAAAAGAAAAATTAAAAGTTGTTGGATAAGGTTTGAGATAATGCAACTTTAAATATGCCGTAATAAAGATAAGTGAATGAATAAAAAAATTCAAATTGTTGGTCTTTTTTTCAATACTCATTAAAAGAATTGATAAAAATAAGTATATTATGTATTTAATTTTATCATTGGCATACGTCATATAAAATTAATAATTCATATATATTTAATTGAAGTAATGGCAACTTTTCGACTTTTTCTATCATCTACTGTAATAAAAATTGATTAAATAAGTTAGTGTGGTTTAATACTACTTTTTATATTATTATTGGCTTTATATTACACATGTTATTTAAATAAACATGATTAAATAAAAGTAAGCCAAGTCTAAAGCCATATATCAGCTTATCTAATCATGTTTATTTAAATAACATGTGCAATATAGAAAATAGTAATCACGCCATGTCAAAACAATTATGTACCTTTATGCGTCGTTGTACTTCAATGTATAGTATGTTTCACATACTAAGTATTCAGGTCATAATTGCTTTATTTATTTTCTTTTACTTAAACCGAAATTGTCATTCGTTATGCTTCAGTTAACAATAAATTGAGGAAAACTTTTTACTTAGAAATAATGAGTAAGTTTTTTAAACACAACTGTTCTCTCTAAACCTGAATTAGTTAAAAGTCGATGACTAATATACTTTAGGAAAAATTTACAGAGTAAATAATTATTTATCATTCTTGGAAATAATAGAGGTAACACCTGCATTGGAATTTTATAAAATTATATTTTACGTAAATTTTCAATCAACAATTCAATTAAAGATGAAGGAATTTTCAATTACATGAGCATTAGTTATCAATTGTCCGTCAAGTAGTGAATGTACTTTATGGTCAGACCTGTATCATGGAAGGCATCAATCATTCATAAAAGCGCAATGAGTTTTACAGAATTTGATTAGTTTTCCTATTGCAGTAAATAATTTACCATATTAATAAATATTAGAAATATTGATTAGAAATATTGATTAGAAATATGATTCAAGGATTGAAAAAAGATCCACAATTTGAATTTCACTCATCTTGCTTTGCATTCACCGTATAATAATTTTTTCATGAATTAAAACCGTTCAATCGATAATTTTAAAGCCGAGTAATGAAACCTCTTTATATTTTGTATCTTTTCTAAATTGGACGCAAAACCACGTAAATTTTCTGTTCGTATGTAGTTATCAGAATATATTTCCGCGCAATCATTCCATTTGGAGTCTCGTACGACAACCACGTTTTCGGAGGTAGATTATGAGTAATGCGTATTTTCTCTCACTCGCACGATATGAGAAATCGTCGCACCTTCTTTCTCTTTTTCTTGATCGTCTTCTTGTCCTCTCTCGAAGCTGATAGAGACCCGCCGTCCCATTAGCGTATAGTCTTCGCGCGCAGTTAGCCCTCTGAATAATACGCGTGTTTCGAACGCATTTCTCGTCCTGGATGGCTTCAGGGTGTCGTTCATTACCCTGGCACGAAGCCCAATGAGAAGATCATTCTTCGATGCCTATATACTTCTATAACTACACAAAATGAGTCTTATTCCTGGAAAAGACAATGGGGGAAAAATAATCTTTCATTAGAAACTCAACCGATCGCATTTGAATCACATTGAGGTCAATGATCACCTACTTTTCATAAATTTACTTATTATAGGATTTCTTCCTATTTGTTCAGATAATTTTCCGTTTTCCTAAAGAAATTAAAGCAATATTTCAAGATTAACGTCCTTGGGATCTCAGTAATGCTATAAAATTGTTTTTCCATATCCGGAAGGTTATTTAATTACATATACATCTTCTCGTCATTTGTCATAAAATTTCTGCACGTGCTACCTGTATGATAATTATATTTCGGTATTTCCCGTAAAAACTGTATCAGACTTTTGCTTATACTTGCAAACGGATGAACAATTCCAATTTACGACGGTACTCTTAGTGGCTAAGGTTTTTCTGAATCTCTTTTTTCCTGGTCACGTGCCGAGCTGGATGCAATAAAATTCTGATCCTGCCAAGGACGAGAGACTTGTGTTGGACTGTAAGAGAGAGTTTTTAAGAGCGACTGTACCGGTGTGCCGTACGGTATAACTTCTGATAGGGAGGGCAGGTTTTAATAAGAGAAGGATTGAGAGCTTCTCATCCCACTCGTTTGGCCCGAACGCTCGCAGGGCGAGATAGCAACAATAAATAACTTGTTCTTCTGCCTGCTAAAAGCATCCAGAGGGTCCTGATGGTCTGCTGGCCATACCAGGTTCACCACATTTCAGTCCTAATTCTTTTTACCAAATTTAGTACTAAATTGACATTCCAATTCTCTTCCGGTTAAGGACGTTGACAATTTTTTTCACTTTACAACTTGTTTGATTTTGTGCAATTGTTCAAAAATCACTCTATTCATGCATCTCTCATCAGCATAATATAGCGTAATCTTTGCGAATATTGGATCCCTTTACCTACAATTTCCCGTTCTTGAAATGAACCCATTACTAGCAATACTCCACGCTTCTGGAACTCGTTAATAGCCAAGCACGCTTTCAGATATTTAATAATCAGCAAAAGAGCGAATCGCTTCATAAACGATCAATTTACCACGTTCATCGTTGACTTCCGACGGCAACCCTTATCTCGTGTCTCACGGAGTCAGAGTGCAAGGGCCAATTAGTCGATTGGTAATTTCAACAAGTCCACTCCCTCGAGAGGGCACGGAACGTGACTGGTGGGCCGTAAACTCGTAAACGGTAGGTAGAAACCGGAAGTGATGCAGTTGGGTAAGTGGCAGTTATCGATAGCCGGTAGTTACTACCTCCGCTCTATAAGTCGGCACTGCAAACCAACTTCTCGAAGGAAACGGGAACTGAAGACCACCCCCGCAAATAACAGGGCGGTGGCCAGTTGTAAAATTTTTACTGCCATCTAACGTTTCTTTTCCTCTACTTTGTCTTCACCTTTCTTCCCTTTCAAACCGCGTCGTTACACATTCTCTCTGACCTTCAATTCCTTGTGATCTCTTCATAGTTTTCACATCCTGTTGCAATTATTCTTCATTTTTCACAAAATATGTGTATATATTCGGTTTATATTTATTTATTGTATATATTTGGTCTCGGCATATAACTTTCTGTGAACTCAATAAGGAACTCTTTTCCCTTGATGGTTTCCTCCCCACTTTCTTGTTACCAGCGGAATAAGACAGGAAAAGATGGCAGGGGCTTGTAAAGCGATTCGCTAGGCACATTAATTATTATCGGTTCGCGGTAATCAATTGTAGGAAATGCGTATCGACGCTTACTGAATTGAGCCTGTTAGTAACGCTCAGCAACGTTTACATCACGGCATCAACAAATTCCGTGACGCGGAAAAATTCTTAAGGAATCGAATCGCAAGTCTCGACTGTAACGAAATATCATCATCTCACTGACATTAGACGAGCAGTTTTCATGGTTCCGTGGATCAAATATTGGAAATTGATCTGTAAAGTCATTGTATCCATGTTGCCGAGAGTTTGCTTCTTGTTAGCATCAATATTAATATTAGCTACTTAGACGAGGCAGAGATTAACAGGGAGAAAAAAAATGAATGAGGTGAATGATGTAAGTTGATAGTCTAAAAAATATTGAACCTTCAACTGATAATTAAATGCCTTAAGTTGCATGCAACAGTCTTGCTATGAAAATTAGTGATTTGAAGATGGATATGTTGCAAATGGGAGCTTCATGTTGCATGAAAGAGATTTCTAATCAGGAAATAAATTGTATGTTTCCAGACAATTCATTATTGGTAGTTTGCCGAGCAAGGAGTTTATACTTAATTGAATCTGTCAGGAAACATTATACGATGTTAAAAAATTACTTTTCGGACTTTATGGACTAGATTACTAGAGTTAATGAATATTCCAGGAAACTTGCGATCTCTGAAAAAGTAGTTTTATGACCTCTACTAATTTTTCTTTAATTTATACATCTCAACTTGACCGGAATTATGTCAGGAGCGATTTAAAATGCTTCGCTTGGCTTGCTATATCGACATCTAAATCGTATCAATTATGTTTTTTCAAATGCTGAAATCCAATTTAGCTACGCCTCACGTCTACCATAGCAATTACTGTATGTACATTACGTGACTCTTTTTCTTTATTTAATTTATTTTTTTCTCTACCAATCATACTCACTCTAGATCGATTTATCTTGGAAACTCGAATCCTGAATTTCATCATCAGATTATTCTTAGATTATTCAGATAGTAATTTCCTTGTTAAAATAACTCGTACCTAAAACATTCTTCCAGCAAAAAACGTTCTTGATAGAAACCGTTTTATTGATAGAAAACTTTTAACTAAGAGGGTCATTTGAAATTCAATTAATGTTTGAAAACAATAAAATGAGACATTTGAAAGATATTATTTTTGACTTTGTATGCATATTATCAATGCATAAAATACGTAACTGACAATTATGAGTCATATGTGCGGTATCGTTGGAAAATGTAATATAAGTGCTTATGTACACAGGGACATGTTAACATTAGCAATAGTTAAGTACGAGGGTTTCCATTCGTGTGGTCATAACTTACCATGGCATTTAGATAAATGCAGATAAGAGAACCCTCCGTAAAACTGGCACATCGCGCAGGTACTTAACAATTCTCTGCTGATATCCCAATTCGAAGAAATCTGAAATATTATTCATGACATTATCGTAATTCGAGACACATTAGCTATGAGCAAAAGCCGCATAATTAAAAATCAGGATAACACTATCTGCCCTCAAAATATATCTTTGAAATTTCTGCAAAGTTTGATTAACAAATTGCCAATTGTGATATCCAAAGCTGAAAGTGTCTTTCCGAATTTTGGAATATCTTTCCGCTATATATTATTGCATTTGCAATATTAAATTACGCGGTGGCAAAATGCAAAATAAACTAACTACATAGTAGTTAAAAATACTGTAGATGCTCTTTACAAAGGAGAATTAGAAAATACGTAGCTACGGGTCTAATTATGTTATTATAACTGCTCGTCAAGTCTACATTGTTCGGACAGTCAAGTGACATAATAATTATGTGTAAATGTATTCCAAGTCGACTGTTCGCCGATATGTTTCGTCGTGGACAGAATACATATTCTACACTTAATTATTTGCCACGTACATATTTATATCCGTCTGTATATGTAGAAGTGTATGCAGATTAATGTAAATGCGCATGCGCTTCTTTAAAGTTGGCAAGTGTTCGGAGCATCGCGCTTAATCCTTAAGGTCATTGAGTGCAAGGAATGCGTAATGTAATTAATTTGCCGTTAATCATCATTCCATCCGTTTTCATTTGCAACTAGTTATTTCAGCGAGAAATATACTTCACAAATGAATTGCTACAATGGATAATTTAATAATTATTCATTTCCATCAATTACTTTTTACGCGTTTTTAAATATCGTATATCTACACTTTATACTTTTTACACCTTTGAAACTTTATTCGTTCTTTCAGGGAATATTCGAAAAAATTAACTGCACATAGCTTTGTTTATTTTAGGCCTTTTATCTGACGATTAGACCTTGAAATTGATCTTAAATTTGTCCATAAAATTGATTTTTTACTTCGAAAGAGATAATGAATAATCCTTTTATTAAATTTGATTTTTAAGGAGGCGTTTTTACGAAACTTAGTTAAATTTTTAGTCATGCTAGAGACAAAAGTTGTCTGCAGGTGTGTAGATTATATTTTAGGGGAATTAGATATTTCATAGTTTCTGCAGGTGTAAGAATTTGACTGACTGAAGAAACCATCTCATGCGCGAACAATCAATTTTTTGCTACAACGAACCCATCAAGCTACCTGCATTTATTTGTCGAAAGTCCTTCCACTGCCGCCTCAATGATTACAGACGGTATTCTTTCAGTGCATGTAACGGGACGCTTTCAGGATGCGGGAAAACGCGTCTTGATGATAAAAATTTCTGGTAATTACCGGTAACGTGAAAAGGCGGGAATTTTATGCAACCGATTATGATCCAAGAATAGTGTAATTGGCGACAATAAAACGCTATTGCGAGAAATAATTTTAACTAAGAATTCATGGTCAGTTAGCCAAAGTCGTGTTTCATGGTAAAAAGCGTCTCGTAAAATATACTATAATATCCGAATTAAAAGTGGAAATCTCTTGTTGCAGTATATAATTTTGTTTGTGAGCGAAACTATAAAACCAGACCGTCAAGGGATTAATTGACACTTCTTGTGCTGAACTACCGACGGAATAATATTTCCTTTCGTATTTTGTGGGAAATATAATATAACGACAGAAATTATAAATATATAGAAAAGAATTAAAATTAAAATCGTAAATATTAGAAAGGGATTTACTTAAATCTTAAAATGTTAGTATGTATTTTCATTCTCGGTTATTTTTAAATAATTAATAATCCCGTATGCTTGGGGACACGTAAAATACGAGTTTAAACCTCAATAATTCGTATTTCAATGCTCTGTGGTTATGGGACGTTGCACTGTGGTCTGAAGATTGTAATATTCACTAAAAATGAGCTACTTGATTCTGAGCTGTGGTGGAACTGTGCAATTTTGCACTTCTAATTTATGTAATTCAATCTCCCTCGTTACAAATCTTTCCAGCTAAATGACATGGTTATCGAATACAGTAATTTTCAAACAAATTCGTTTACACTAATTTGAACATCGTTGCACTTTACTTTCAACTTAGGAAAATATATTGTTTTCTATATCTAATTATGAAGTAATAGTTTCGAGTTTGAGTCTTTGTACATGTCGATTGGCCAATTATTATCAATTAATATCAATTAATACATATAAAAACAAGAGGAAATTTGCTTGAATTATATACATATATTTCTTTGCATAAAAAAAATCTTGATTCACGCAATACAGTAATAAGTGCAAACCCCTTTGCAATTTTACTTTGAATGATATATTAAACGTTAATGAGGTGGAGGTGCATGTGACGTTTGATATAACCGTTTTGGGCCAGCTGCCAAGATCACAGAAATGGAATACATGCGGGTTATATCTTCATCGCACACATTGCAACATTATTGGCTCACGGAGTATCGAATTAGCTTGACGAGGCCCCTATTTCGTCAATTAGAGATCCAATGGTTGGCAAATTATATGCAGCTTGAGATACTTCTTAATTTTGATATTAAGATGTACATTTAATATGTTATAAGTTTCATAAGGGCCATTTTGAATTTTCTCTCGAATTTCCTTCTGATCAACTTGAACTCAGGTTTCTCTGTGAAAAAAACATGTAAATGTTGTCGTGAAAGGAGTCGAATAGCGAGAAAGACCGCAGGAAACAACGACTTTCGTTGTGTAATGGTGCCGCATATGATGAGGAATTACGCGAATGCAAAACCCGTTCGAATCCAGGAAAAGACATCGACTTGATGTCTGGGAAATGAAATGATTGGGATGGAAGCGAAACCACGAAGAAAGTGTGATTTGCGAGTGTTGTGCAACACGGGAAAAATTTTATCATTCGCTTTCTGAGTCACGCTATTGCTCTTTGTTTGAATTCTGACAACAATATATGTATTCTGCTAGGTGGGAATTTATTGGCTCTGCGGTTCGGTAATCCTTATCAAAATTTATAGATTTACTTAGCTTAATTCCCTCAGTACGTGCTTTTGTTATATTAATTTATATTATTATACCTTAGTTATATGTATTAGTAGCTTTCAATGTAATTACATTGAATTAACAGTATTACTGTACAAGTACCCTAGGTACTTTCCTGCATGCGCAACCTTTAGAATTTGACCCACCCCGTAGAAACACCTGTACGAAGTGGAAACGTTATCGCATGCTGAAACTCAATTAGCTACAAAATTTCATTTCCCTTTCCTCGTAGCCCTGAGCGGGTGTATAAGTCCAGGTAAGCGGTTTTAAAAAAGACAAACAAACACGTCCTGGTACACGAGCTCTTCCTAATGGGAGAGTCCCAGCTGTCCAGAGGCAACTTTGAGTGATGAACCCTGACCTTCCTCCGACCTACGGCATTTCGAGTTGTAATTGGTAGAACTAAGAGGCAAAGAAACCCCTGTAAACGTTATTTCTTCTTTTGAAGAAAGAAAAAGAAACTTTGATTGATTTAACTAGAGAAGATAAAATACAGGATTTGACATTTGGAAAAATTGAATGATTGAGGAATTCAATCGATAACTTGATCGAAACTCGATGATATAACATTTTATTCACCTGGAGAATTAAACGATTAATCTCAAGAACTATAAAATCTATCATTTCCTGGATCTTCCGACTTGTGTCGATTTTAATCACTCACTTAAATAAATGGACAAGTATTTACGTGGTCTCGTAAAATTACAGAGTAAAAGAAGAATGTGCTTCGTTAAATCTATTCATAGTTTATCAGTTTCTGCAAAAGCTGTATACCTATACGCAATTACTCAAAAACAATCTTAGATTAAATCCTCTATCCATCAAACTTTTGCAGGGAACTTATTAGAAATTAGATAATTGATAGACATCGCTGTGGGACGTCGAAAGGGTGAAATTGAACAAGAGTTTTCGGAGCAGGACTGAAAGTGGTACACGACAGGTAATTACGTAGCCAGACTGGATGTTTTCCCAAGAGACAGGTGCTTGAGGTATCTTTAGCTTGCTTTGGTTGACTAACTGAGCAAGCTACCAGACACGAGCAACGACACTTTCAGTCCTTGCATCCTTCCCATGTCCTTCACTTCCTTTCTTTTCCTTTCTCCTTCGTTTCGTGACTTTTTACAATTCGCATCGTAACTTTGTCTCTCTCAGCCCCTGTTTACGGTACCACAAAAGATGATAGCAAAAACCATCGATATTACTCCGCGACAAATTGCTTGATGGCGTCGAGGTTGAATGGCACGGCATAAATTTCCATGTTGTAAAGGTTGCGAAGCTGAAACGCACGAGTTATTTAGGGCTCCAATTAATATCAACCACACTGTGGAAGCGTAGGCATATATATTTTTCGGATGGAGCTGCAGCATCAGCTAATTTATTCACAAAGAATTGCCTCATCATTTTTCACTCTCTCTTTGCTAATTTGTCTTTACCTTGTTTCTCACTTTTCGGAGGGATGAGAAGGTCTCTGCTCACGAGGAATGTGACGATTGAATTTATCGAAGCGTAGAAAAAGATCCAGCTGAGTACGTTTCGCAGAAGAAAGAGTGGCTCTTCCGGTGCGTCCTGGCACAAATTTTCAAGTCGGACGAAACCGAGCGAATCGAACGATCTCTGCTCCCTGGCATCCGCGAAAGCGAGAGAAAGAACCAAGCTCTTGTACTACGCCGAAGGGCATCCTTTTAATTTCGCGAACCCATTACGAAAAGTGATATGCACCATTCGGAAATAAATAGCCAGCAGCCAGCTCATGTGCTTTTTGTAATGAGTGAGTTGAGACTAGTGGGGAGCGAGGAAAATTAGCCCCGTGGTGGCAGGTAGTGGTTATCTCGAGTGAGCTCCCAGTTAATGACAACCCCTGCACGGCCCTGCCTATCCCATGCATCAGCCATCTTCCTTCTTTGTTGCACCATAAAGGAAGAACATATCGCGCATACTACTTCATCTTCCTTTCTTTCACCCTTTACTTCTTTGCTAAATGGGAAATTAGGACAAAGCATCTTCGGTAGCACCTGGGCAAAAATATTTATGGGGACCTGCACGAGCATTGTTCATTCCAACTTCATTTATATCTATAGCCTATCATTTGAAAAAATGCCACGTCTAAGAAAGAAGCAGTTTATAGATATGAACCTATATTGAATTTAGATGAGTATTAAAGATTCTTGAAAGGTTCTCGATAAATTTTCTAGATCAGATGATCAATTAAATCAATTACCGAGTACAAAACCCAAGATCTTGCTCTGAACATAATTATCTCCTAAAGACACACTAACATAAGCCTTAACAAATGTTGGACACGTGATATGCCGTGATTGTCGACAGAGTAAGAACCTCGGTAAAAAGTTGTAAGTAGAGACTCGTCGCTTCTGTTCATCGTCCTCGACAGAAATGCACTCGGTAACGCGATTAAAGGGAGAGTATGGGAGTTTTATAGTGTGCCCGGCTATCCTTCTTCGACTGCTCGGACATCTTCATCAAGAAGTACCAATCAGGAGTGATACCGGTGGAGAAAAACCAGCCGATCTTCCACAAGAGACGAGGGGGTGAAGACATATCGTGGAGAAGAGAGAAAGAAGGAGCTGAAAGGGGATCAAGAGGGAAAGAGATGGTCATCTTCCTTTCTCTAAAAGAGGATGAAGAATGAAGATGATGATGATGAAGGGCGAGTAGAGGGATGGGCGGAAAGTAGTTAATAGCACCTGCAAGAGTTAGCTTCGCATTAACCAGATCCACCGCTATTCCACTACCACCGATCTTCCACTACCACTGATCTTCCACTATTGGTACAATTACCGCAAAACATGATGCTACCTGCACAAGATAACACGATTGAACCATCGATCGAACAAGAAAAGATCTACTAACGTGTCGTCGCCGCTTGTATCCAGACTCCTTAATTCATGAGCACGAGTTCGAACCGGTAAGCACCAAAGACAAGACGTCGAACCATTTCTTTCGTAAGAGCGCGAGGCGATCAACCATCCGTTTCGTACCTATATGGCTGCGGATGAGGGTTTACCCGATTCTTCGAAGTGAGCCATGTAAGGTCAGACACCTGTGTGTACAAATATGGCGCTCAGGGTGCGTGGAGTGACCAGCTCTGCAGAAGAAACGCAATCGAGTGTCGCTGGCAATGGTGCATTAAGTGGTCCGACGATCTTTGCCGACTGTCACTGTGATTCATGGCTGAAATCGTAGACTGAATCCTCCAGATGAGACATCTTCAGAGTCGCTTTGAGACTTTATGTCGTTTCTCAGATTGCTTCAAAAACATGTTCATTGTGTCACGAAAAAGAGGATGAACTCTCTTGACATAGATCTATGAGTCTCTGCGAGAGATCCTTGACAAGAAGTAAACGACTTGGAGAGAATGTCTTGAATCGTGTTTCCGATACTTTATACTAACTAGGGACTTGGTGCGGTACGTTACTGGCACGTGAGATGCATCGGCTGATGTTGATGTTTACGTTTTTGAGTGGGAATTATATGATCGGGATGTGCGGTGCGAGTTAATCGACCACACAGAAAGTTATCGTGAAGAGGATGCGAGAACTAGAAGAGTAATTAAATTCATTAGAGATCGGAGGGGATAAAAAGATCTGGTTGTTTTTTCTGCACTCGAATTGGCCCTGACAGAATCCCAAATCTTCAATTCCTCTGATTAATCTTTATAAAGAGTTATTTATGGATCTTCCACTAGAATCTTCTTTCTTTAACTCTATCTCTTTCATGCAATCTTCATGCTAAAATCAGAGAGCTAATCAGATAGTATGATTGCTTGGAGGAAAGATAATTGGTATATCATACAAACCTATAATCAACTTTATCTGCATTGTGAAAATTCTTCCATAAAGGTTACTTATCATTCTAATCTGATTATCACTACATTAATCCTTAAGATCCTTCCATCACGTTCAAGTCTAACTATAGAACTAACAAGTTCACTATATAACGTTCAGCTGCTAAAGGAAATAATTACTGCCAAAAACAATGAACCGCTTTTTGCAAGGACCCAATTCAAGATCACGTCTTTCCTCGCAAGATATTAGAATGTCCAAAGACTGGAACTCAAGATTGGAACGCTGGTTTCTGAAAGAACGAGTTGGCTCGCGAACGTTACTGCGTTCTCGCAACGGAAGAAACTGCGGTCTTTTACAACCGAGGGGACATTCCTGGGTTGAATGTTGGGCAGGCGGCCCACCCGCGGATTTCTGGACCATCCAACCTCGAACCTGGTTTACAGGGAATTGACTCGTCGCATGAGGATTCCTGAACGAAAGAAGAGAAGGCTGCCGGCAGCTTTATGTTAAATGGATTAGACAGCGGAATGCGCGCGCTCGATGGATTGCTCCTCTTCGGGTAACCAATCGACTTCCTAGAAACTCAACATCTCGAAAGTTTGCTTAATAAAGCTTTCTGGGTATCTATTTTGATTCAATGAGCCGCTTAATAGACTTTAACCCATTCATCAATCATCTTTAGATCATAAGAATGACTTCACATCACCATGAGTCTGAGAAACATATTTCCATTTTGATAAATGAATCTTGGAACTTCAATCGATACTTCTCAGATTCTCAGTTACCAAAACTTTCTGGAACTGAACTTGAGCTCATGTTTCTGATTAGTGTTGAGATAGTGTTGAGATTGCTATACATCATAGTATGACTTAAATTTCTTTGCTTCGAATGATTTTGCAGGAGCGCAATTTCCGCGACTGGGTCCCTGTCGACTTGTTTTCTGCTTCTTGGAAGCTGGGAGGATTAACCCGTCACAGATTTGGAGAGGTCTACCAATTACTCTCTCACTGAGAGACGCCGCTCGTTTCCTCGGTGTCGAATTCTCGGAGTTTTGTGGTGGTTGGGTGGCGCTATCCCTGCACTATCAGGCCCGCAGTAATGTGCTTGCCTTGTCCCCGATTAATCCGAGTCCCCGGGACCACTCTTACTCGCTGATAGTCCTTCCAAAGCACTGGCGACAAACGAGATCCAGCTCCGAAGGCTTTCCAAATCCTCCAATTCTAATCCTCGAACCCTCTAGTCAAAGTGCACGCAACTACTTACGTGTCAAGGCCACAAAATCTATCTTATTAATTTGTAGAGTCTGCAAAACCAGACAATGTAGAACTTCGTCTTGGAATAGTTTCAATCCGGCCAAGAAAAATGTTTTAACGACTTTCATTATTCGCTTTCAAGAAACAATTTTCAAGATATTCGCATTAACATGCGAGTGTAAAAAATGGACCATAATTTAGTTACCTATGATTTAGCGTACCAAGAATCGTTTGAATCTATTTCACACTGCTTTAACTCCTTGAAAAGTATTCTGAACCTCCAACCACCTTTTTGCCCCTTCCGAAATTAAATTAAATTAGCAGAAGATGAAAAGGTTTTGTGTTCAAGTGGACTACTTTGTTTCTTACATAAGAGCCATAATCGATGATCTAGATTGAAGATCCTCTGTTTGCGGAAGTGTTCAGGTTTCGGGTGAGGTCTAAGGACCCTAGTCGAATTACGAAAGTGTTTTTTACAAACTTCGTGGAACTCAAAGCCCTGAAGATATTAGAAGCGGTCGACATTCGGAACAACGAATGTCTTTTAGCAGTTCAATAGGATCCGTTTTTTTGAGCGACCTTTGGACCCATCTCAGAGGATCTGGCTTTATCTAAGGTGGCGAATGTCGTCGGTTACAAATAAGGGTCTACGATGCCGACACCACGAATTAGGATCTAAAGCCGACTAGATAGTATCTGAGGCTGAGCGTCTCCTAAAGACTGGAGAGCGCGTGCCGACAACGTGGGTGCTCTTCTGATGTTCTGATCATCTCCAATCCTGAGAGGCTCATTAGTATGTTAAGTCACTATTCCCACTCGTAAATGAACAGGGAACCGTGTTCTTCAAGTGATTCGCCGATTTATATAGGCACTCTGCCTCGAACCACATTCAGATGTGGCGTCAAGCCTCAAGGATGCAGACCTGACGCCTGTTAATCTCTTTTTCCTGTTTTAAGACTACATTAGTGACTCTATACTCTATAAACATATCTGTCAGTCCTTTCAATCAGGACTGACTTTAAAAACAAAAATAAGAGAAGTTTATACGTCAATTTATCAAACCTTATACTAAGTATCTCTAATTTATTTTTAATTGATGTTAATCTTATAATATAATTCCTAATTCATTCATTTGTTTTTGTTAATTGACGGGGTCGGATTGGGATCACCTCCCTCTCTCCTTATATTAAATAAAATTGGAAACTGATCCTTAAAACATATTTCTGCTGAAATTGACATTTTATTTTATATTTTATATTGATAATAATTAAAGAAAACAATTGTTAAATTGCCCAAGTTTGTTGACACAGTATTTTATGGAAAATGTGATAATAGACAGCATCCTCTTGAATAAACGCGCCTGCCCAGACTAATTACTTTGTCGTACAGCAGTCTTTCGGTTTTTTGTCGTCGACCGCTTCTTGGATTTACGAGAAACGCTTCGATGCACTCGACGGATTTTCGAAAGACGATTTAAACAGACAACGTCCAGGACGATCTGTATCAACGAGAATTACCAACACTTACTGACACAATGTAGCTAAATCAGTAATTTTAAATTATACTTGACTTAACCTTCATCACTGCAGCTTAATTAATGCAATTCATATAATTTAATTTGCGAAATATATAATGTTGTCTTTTTTTCTGTTACAGGTGAGTACACTCTACAATTTGCTGAGCTGTTTCGTGAGTGCTATAGAAAATGTTTTCTCCACTATTTTTTCAAGTTACTAAATTAATAAAGAATTATTTCTACTCTCTAAACTTGAATCAGTG
>UCOK01015951.1:0-11659 GCA_900474325.1 Synergus umbraculus
CTTCCCGCGCTCACAGCTATTGCATTTCGAGCAAAACAAAATCTAAAAAATGTATACTTATAGTTTGAAGTGTGCTCTTTCCGGTGGTATCACTAAAATTATCGAGAAAAAAAAATTTTTTGTTCGAAAAATGCAGTTTGAAACAAAAAAAACATGATTTTCGAAGGAATTTTTTTTTAAATCGAGTTTTCCAAGATTTACAGGCTTGAAATCATCTTGGAACCGGTCTAGATCGCGGACGCGATGTCTGAATTTAAAGAATATGAGGTTGTGAAGTTATTTTGAACAATTAGAAACTTCAAAATGGCGCCCGAATTGCAAAATTTTTGCCAGAAAATTCATGAATTTTTTTCTCAGAAACGAAGCACTTTAAAAAAAAATTTTAAAGAACAAAAAGTGCTTAGAATTGACCAGCGAATACGCCTGAATTTTTACAAAAAAGTGCTTAGAATTGATCAAAGAATACACCTGATTTTTTCCAAAACGATTTGAGTAATTTTTTGGTTTTGTTAATTGCTAATTTTTTATAAATTGAAAAAATCGCTCGAATCGTTTTGAAAAAATTCAAGGGTGTTCCCTGTTCAATTCTAAGCACTTTTTGTTCTTTGTAATTTTTTAGTAAAGTCCTTCATTTTTGAGAAAAAAAATCGAAAATAATTGGAATTTTTCCAAAATGCTGACATTTTGGAATTTTTTTCTCAGAAACGAAGCATTTTACGAAAAAATTACTAAGAACAAGAATTGTTTAGAATTAGCCAAAGAATACACCAGAATTTTTTTCAAAACGATTCAAGTGATTTTTTCGTTTTGCAAATTGCAAATTTTTGATAAATTGCAAAAATCACTCGAATCGTTTTGTAAAAATTCAGGTGTATTCGCTGGTCAATTCTAAGCACTTTTTGTTCTTTAAAATTTTTTTTTAAAATGCTTCGTTTCTGAGAAAAAAATTCATGAATTTTCTGGCAAAAATTTTGCAATTCGGGCGCCATTTTGAAGTTTCTAATTGTTCAAAATAACTTCACAACCTCACATTCTTTAAATTCAGACATCGCGTCCACGATCTAGACCGGTTCCAAGATGATTTCAAGCCTGTAAATCTTGGAAAACTCGATTTAAAAAAAAATTCCTTCGAAAATCATGTTTTTTTTGTTTCAAACTGCATTTTTCGAACAAAAAATTTTTTTTTCTCGATAATTTTAGTGATACCACCGGAAAGAGCACACTTCAAACTATAAGTATACATTTTTTAGATTTTTTTTTGCTCGAAATGCAATAGCTGTGAGCGCGGGAAGAGAGGTTTACAAAATGTGTCCGGCTGGATGTTAATGGGTTAAATGATAAAATACTTATTTCTCAAAGTTATTATTCAATTAAAAAGAAAATCACAAAAGTAAATTTATTATAATCCATATTTTTCTATTAGGTAATATCACCGAACTTACTGTTTTCTTTATCATTTATTGAGCAGTTGTTTAATTATGTATTAATCATCTAAAAAGATTACCCAAATTATTAAATCATTTTATCATGATACACTGAAAAAAAAGGATTTAGCTGTCCCAGCTATACGTGTAGCTGGATTTCGTAATTCCAGGAAAATATAGCTGTGTTACCTAAATTTCTAGCTGAGTTACCTAAATATTTAGCTGTTTTAGTTACATTTTACTATCCAGAAATAATCTAGCTTATTTACCTAGATAATTTCTAGGTGGCAAAATTTAGCTAAAACAGCTAGATATTTAGGTAACTCAGCCAGTAATTTCGGTTGCTCGTGTGAATTTACGAGCGGTTGGTACGCTGGCAACTGTGGCTCGTGCCATTTGAAAAAAATTTATTTTTACACTAACCGTTCGTGTCAAAAGCAGTAGCAGCTCTTGCCGCGGTCGCTCCGTGTACGGAGGCATGGAAAATCGAACTTTCCGCATATGAGCTGTGAAAAGTACTTTTCAGTGGTGCCATCTCTACATTTAAACACGAACTATTATGCTTAATTGATCTATATGCAACTTCACATTGTTCGTGATATAGGAAGCGGCTGACATAACCTATTAAAAATGGAAAGAAACAATATTAAATTTTTAACGAATCCCATCTCGACGTCGCATCTTCAGAGAGAACCAGACAAAAAATATCCTCACCATCAGGGCCGATGGGATATCTTGCCACGTGTGATTGACGCCCACGCTTCGCTCCTGCGTCAAGCTTCACAATCGAAAAAATAACTTCCTTTACGTCTTTGATGCACATATAGAGTACAGTGGGTCGAAAAAGCCATTTGATTATCATTTGAGAACAACAATGCTCAACAATTTCGCAATGTATTTTTTGAGATTCGCAACTAGAGCGCGTACAGTAATGTTCAATGAAGCCTTCCTCTACTTTTGATTGTAAACATTTCAATCCAACCCTGGTTTCCATTAGAATCTTATGAAAAGCAGGGTTGGGTTGACATTTTTACAATAAAAATAGAGGAAGGCTTCATTGAACATTACTGTACAAATGGCAATATGAATCAGGCAATTTCACAGATCTTGTGAAAGGTTGTTTGTAAAACACCACCTTTTCTCAAAATATTGTCTCAGTTTTATTTCCTTTTAGCGCTTAAAATTTTGGTGAAAATCATTGCTGGTGAGTACAGTACAATCTACATAAGAGCTCCCTCCATAAAAGAGCCAGTGACCTTGATGAGCTCGGAAGCTTCCCCCACTACAGACCATACTCATGCCAAACACACACGCACATTTCGCACACACGTGCAATTTCCAAGCTTAACACCCAGAAGTGGGTGCCCTCTATTTCTCGGAATTCTTACCCCTAATGCGCCGCGGTGGCTCTCTTATGGAGGTTTTACTCTATTTTCTAAATCAAAATAGTGTTCTGAACGAGAAATATGGGTTTATTTTCCTTGTAATACTAATTTATTATGAAGTAATTTATTATGTTAATCTGTACGTGCAAAAGAAAGCTATTTAGGGATTCAACAATGGTGAGCTTCCACTCTTCTTTTGACTTTGGCTTTCGAATCTTGCACACGGGTCGGCAAAGGGCTGGTAATAACATAAGGAACTGGATGTTTTTCTGATCTTTAAGAAAGGAAGGAAAGAAACTAAATTTTGAAAGGTATTTTAAAGTTATATAGAATTATATAACGTCACATAAATATATGGGGCATTATTCCTCAAGTGTACCACCCTCAGAATTCGACTTTGTCTGATCGAACTCAAACTTGGGTAAAGTATAGTTCTACTAGGTACAACTTTAGAGGAAAAAGATCTTTTCGATTTGATAAAAATTTACCGGGATAGGGGAGGGGGAATTTTTCGAATTTTTTCGATTTTGTGCGGTTTCGTGCTATTTCGAAGGTATTAAGCTTCTTTCCTATGGAATATACAAAATTTTGTCTCACATGTTTTTGATAGCTTTTTTCCTAGTCTATTGAATGGTTATAACCATTTTTAAAAAAATTGAAGATTTAACCGATTTCTTTGAAAATAAAAATATTTTTAACTATTGCAGAAAAAAGGCATGCTTTTTTTTGGTCTCAAAATAAAGCTTAAGTCTTTATCTTTCGATGCTGTAAATTGCATCTTGCCGTTTTTTGTTGTTTTTGCGAAATTAAATAAAGAGTAAAGCTTCGCGCCGATGGCGCTCGAGACTACTGGGCTTTTCACTCGGCTGGACTTCTTTGGACTCATTTATCGTATAAATTTCTATATAATAAATATATTGTAATACGTGGAAACAGTGTCATCGTGTGCGTCATTATTGCGTTAGGTGTAGAGTTCGATTTTATTTATAAGCTATTTTAAACTTATCCTTCTTCTCCTTCTTTTTCCTGATCGCTTGCAACTTCTTAACTTTCTCATTTACTTAAAAATAAATTACTTCTTTGGTCTTTTCGATATTTTCTTTTCGGTATTTTCTTTTCGGTACACTGCTCTCTCCATTATACAGAGTTGAGACTGTCATTAAAGTTTTCTAATGCCTGCATTACACTCATTGTAGGGACGTAATATTAAGGAAAAAGACTATTTCCCTCTCTTTCCCAAAATCCGGGGTCAACCCGCAGATCGCCAATAAGCCGCTCGGAAAACCTCACTAACGATGGGGACAACTATTCACGATCTGAGATTTCTCTTCCCGAATTTGAGGCACACATGCATTCCACTCACTTCCTGCCACGTTATCTAAGTTATCAGTCTATTATAGTCAGTGCACTTTTTCACAAATAACCTACATAACACTGTTCTTCTCACCGTGGTTCCTTGGAAACCGGGATTCCCTTAGTCATCAATTAAATCACGAGGACGTTCACCAATGTTAATTGATCCTAAAAACAATTCCTTCCAAGGTGAATCTGTGGTTCTAGTCCTAATCTTTGATACGGGCACCTTCGAGACACAATCCTGACCGTTGATATGGATTCCTCAAATATAGGATTGAGAAAAGATATTTAGATCTTGACTCTCTGGTGGCACCCAGTAGAGTCCTGGCTTCTTCTTGGCTTCTGTTCCCCTCTCCCCTCCAAATCTTGATTGAAAAGAGGGGAACGAACTGATATGAGCTCAGGCTCGTTGCCATTAATTTGATAAATAGTTTTTCCATAGGGTGTACTGCGTAGTAACTTAATTTTAATTTTTAAAAGAAGTAAAATATCTAAATGACACGAATTGTTGAAGATCAAACAAAACTTTTTTTTATTGCTGAAAATTCAAACACAATCTTTTGGTTGGTCTTTCTTTCTCTAAATTCTCTACATCGTTCTCCTTATTGTGTCTCTTGGAATGAATAATTTTCTTCGATTTCACGGGGCTTGGTCACGCCGTTGTATTCATATGAGTTTTAACTCAAATTCGAGTAAGCTACTGGTGTCTTAATAGACTTCCGAGCCAGTTTAGTCCGTTTGAGGTTAGGTGTACTTTGACGCGTTTCATGACTTATCCGGTTTTCATTAATTTGATCTCTCATCATGCTGCGCCAATCCACATGTGCATATGGATATAATCGTCCTTTCACCGGTTGATCCGGATTAACATCTGGTAGAACTGGAAACCAGTGATTTTGGCTAGAGAGTTCAGTCTAAATAAGGTCTCAACAATTCTAGAGGTGCAGTAATATTTATTACCCCCCTTTTAGAGATAATAGTCTCATTTTAGATTCGCCGACGTTCGACTCATCGTTGCTAAAAAGCACGTTCGCTATATCAAGGACAGTCTCGGGACCCCTAAAGGTATCAAGTATCGCACTATCATCACTAATAGCGCTTTGGATCATGCTAGTGATGGATGTTCGCTGAGACATATTAAATTCTTGGGAATCGTTCAGACTTTGTGTGTGGAAACGTGCATCCAAGTTATGATTTAGGTTTAGAACCGACGTCCGAGTCATCAACATCAAACTCGGGTGTATCGAACGGATCTGATGTAATTTTAAGATTCATCTCATGTGACCCTTCTTGTTTATTTTCCATCTTCATCTTGTCATTAAGACTGATATACACTACAGAAATATTATTAAAAATGGTCAAGTTGTTCCAATGATACATTTTTACACGTTCACCAAGAACGGCGTTGATTTTTTAATCATGACCAAAATCTAATTAATTATAGAGGCTACAATGTAATGAGCAGTGTTATCAATTTCTCCAGATGCGTAAAAAAGGACAGTCATCCCAGTTGGTTTTGAATGCGAAACTAATTTTGTTCATTAAAAGTTATGAACACGGTCTTTCCAATCGTAGACTCGACACATATGATGAACCTCGTAAAGTGAGAATTGTTGCAGTATAGCTGTAGTAGTGATTGACACATTGACTTCTTATCAATACAGCCTTCTTTTACATTTTCGTGTTTTGTAGCAATAAGTGGACAAATTGGAAGAAGATCATTAGCTGACTTGCCAGAACTGAGAACCATATCTCTAATACAACTATTTATGAATTATGTCCGTACCGACAGTACCGTCTAGGATGCGTCAGCGTCAGTCGTCTATGCGTATTTACTTTATTGTTTTGATCCTCCATAACTGCAGGTACACGCAGTTAAACATATGCACAACTTGCATTGTTGACAAAATGTCACAACATATGGACGCAGCCATCATGCTGAACAATATGACTCTTGTCTGCCACCATGGAGCAGCAGCTCATGGACTTACGTTACGTAAAGTGATGACTGCATACCCAGATGAGAATCACGACGAATATTAAGTTACTAACTGGCTGTTCTGTGACTAAGAGCCGATTCTACCAACTGTGATTATATTTTAATCCTTGATTAACTTAGGTTAATCAATACTTTGCGTTCCACCAACTTTTAAAACACGATTAAGAAAGCCTAATCACCGATTAACTTAATTGGACATTTTTGGCCGGTTTGCGACTTAACCGGCGATTAACAGGGGTCAACATAAACTCAAAGTTGAAGTGAAAATGAACATAAACATGGATGAAATTTATAACGATATTTCATCATCATCTGACAAGGAAGATGATATTGAAATTGAGAGAAGGCCACGAGTGATTAATGAACGAGTTAATTACTTCGAAACTTTAGATGATGTTGATTTTTTCAGGCGATTTCGGTTATCAAAAAACAGTGTTGAAACGTTGCTTCTTGAAATTGAGCTCTACTTGCAACACGCCACACAAACGTAAATATTTAAAAAAATATATTATTGTATTAGGTGTACAACTTTGCTTCCGCCGATTTTTTCGAAAATTTGAGACTTTGGTCATAATTATATCAATATTGCCTAAAAAGAAACAACGCAATATAGAATTTATCAATAGGGTAGTAAATCTAGCTGAAATTTTTACGGCTGGGAATATAAAATTAAAATTCATAAAAGTACATGATGGTTCGCGAGGTTAAGGAGTTATTCTACTTTATACGCTTAAAAAAAAGAGCTATTTTTCAATATTTTTTTTGAGTATGTCAAGAAAGATATGGATATAAATATTTTTAGGTATGTACATTAGGGCGTATCGAAAAAAAATAGTTGTTTGCGCGAAGTTCTAATAGTAATGAAATCCTTGTTTGGGGAGTCAAAAAGACTCCCCTAAAGTTTCATTAAAAAAAAAATTCCTTCTGTCTCTGCAACGCAGATATCGCTAAAAATAAAAAAAAACCAAACACTTCTTTTAATTGTAAGAGCAAAAAATTTTTTGTGAAGATTTCAATTATCAATAAAAATAGTTTAAACCATGCAGATTTATACCTGTATAACAGAAATTCCATTAAAATATTTTTTACCCCCCCTAATTGACTTTGAATTTTCAAAAAATCGAAAAAACTCGACTTTTGCGCTATTTTCGTTGCTTTGCGGTAAGTTTTAGGACTATTTGACCACATTATGTGTGATATATGTTAATGCGAATGTATTGGAAAGATAGTACAACCATAATATATAAAGAATTTTGACATTAAAATAATTTTTATTGACTTTGAATGACATGAAAATATTTAAAAGTGATATATTTCTCTCTATTTGGAAATAAAATTAGTTTTCGGTATCTAAATTTAAAAAAAAAATAGTTCGAAGCAAGTGAATTTGTACCTGCATAGTAAAAAATGATTCAAAAATTTTTTACCCTACCTAAGTGTCCTTGAAAAGTGTCGGCTTTTTTGCTATTTTCTTAGAGTTACTACAATTTTTTCGAATATTTGACCATGAAATGTTTGATATATGTTAAGAAGAATGTATTTTAAATATCATACAACTATTATGTATTTTTTAAAATATATTCTTATACATCAAACTGAATAAAAAAATAGTCGGAACATATATTAGCTTGTTTTAATGTCATTAAATTATCAACGTGTATAAGAATATATTTTAAAAAATACATAATAGCGAAAAAGCCGATTAATTTCGAAATTTTGAAATTTCAAGGACACTTAGGTAGGGTAAAAAATTTTTTAAATCATATATAATGTGGTCAAATAGTCCTAAATCTTACCGCAAATCAACGAAAATAGCGCAAAAGTTGAGTTTTTTCGATTTTTTGAAAATTCAAAGTCAATTAGGGGGGGTAAAAAATATTTTAATGGAGTTTCTGTTATACAGGTATAAATCTGCATGGTTTAAACTATTTTTATTGATAATTGAAATCTTCACAAAAAATTTTTTGCTCTTCCAATTAAAAGAAGTGTTTCGTTTTTTTTTAGCGATATCTGCGTTGCGGAGACAGAAGGAATTTTTTTTTTTTAATGAAACTTTAGGGGAGTCTTTTTGACTCCCCAAACAAGGATTTCATTGCTATTAGAACTTTGCGCAAACAACTTTTTTTTTCGATACGCCCTATTGTGCATATGTAGATAATGTAGAAAACAGTCAATTAATTCTTCGACAACTTGTGAACCAGTTATTCGCTTTTGTGCTAGGGAATTATTGTATTTAAAATCTTTTGGAATCTGGAGGACTTTTTACAAAAAATTTGTTATTATAATATATAAATAAATATTATAATTGTATTGGTTTTTACCCTTATAGAACTTCTCTTGAATGAGAAATTAAAGAATGAAGATAGTATCCCACCCTTAATATAAGATATGGGATCTATTGTCATAATCTGATTGTACTTCTGAGGATATTTGAATGGACAATCGATAATCGATCAAGAAAAAAAAATGAAAAAAAACACTTCGACATAACCAATTCGATGTACTTACTGTAAATGTTTAATCTGTAGGACAGAAAACGGATGTAATTCTCTTCCATTATGAGAACTCATGATGTATTCGATTCAAAATCGCACGTGCTCAAGAGAGCTTATCTCATAGCAGGTACAGGATGTAAAAGTCTGCATTTGAGTTTCGAGAGTTCAATTATTCTCCGAGTGTATGATAAATTGACACCAATTACACGATACGGGCCGCGGCGGCATTGTCCAGCTACCTTATCTGCAACTTTTCAGTTGACCAAAAGAAACACTGACATCTAAAAGAATTTTACATCTACAATAAGCACACTGTCAGGGCAAGTATAAATTAACGACTCTTTAAATCATTTATGCAGAACAATTACATGAAAAGATCTTTATCTTGCTGCTTTGAAATAAACCTCCTCTTTACTTTTTATTTTTAATTCATTAATCAAAAGAAAAACTTTCTCAGTTTTATATCAAAGTATTTCTTCTGTAGTTGCGAAAGGCTTTAATTTTTTTAACAATCAGATAATTATTGGTGACTTTTTAAATAGGCGCCATTTTGTAAATTTCCTTGTTCCACCAGTGCTCATTGAATGAGCACTTTGCTTTTATATGAAAAATTATGATGTAATTGTGATTTTATTTTTCAAGGAAGACGTCAATTAATTAAAATTTTTTCAAAAATAAAAATAGTACTTACCATGATAGATCAATGATGATTCTTACATTTTAGCACCCTGGAAAAACCTTATTTCTTTTTTTCCAACTTCTGATTTTAGAGGCCTCAAATAATAAATTTGACACCAAAGGTCAGCTGTCAACCAGACACCTGGACAATGCACATTTTGCGCTATACACGAATTTTCGGATAATGTCTCCAAGCATCAACCGAGTTTTCGGTGAGCTAAATTCCTTGCACTTAGGAAATTTAAATTTTTGACTAATGTCCAATTGATTATAATTCTCTTACAATATCCACAAACATTAAATAAGTATAATTATAATTGTTTCGGACATTATAAAATAGTATAGTAAAAGAATGAAATATTAGAACGAGAGAGAATGACGGAAAGAGTGAAACTAAGAATGAGAATGAGAGATAGCGTCAAATAAGAACATTGATGCTCATTGCTCACTGCGCTCACACATACATGCATCGTGCTGCGAGCTTTTCACCTGATATTGCTAAACACGCCTGTGTGCAATTCAAACTTCCAGAATCGCTCAATTCTTTCGAAAGTTATCGTGCTCACAAACTATAAATCTATAGACAGACAAATTCGTAAAAACATGTTTTTTGGGTTGAGGGGGTCCCAAAATGTGGACTAAAATTAAATCGGTATCGGTAGCTCCGCTTGCTGTCGTTCTTCAATCTATCCCTCGTTTCTCCAATTCGCCATACCTTATTTTCATCTTAACACTTTGACCCACAATTGCAGTCTATATTTTAATACTACTGGATTTCTACTTCAAAACATAAATGATTCGCAAAAGACTATAAACGTTCAATTTAATAAATATTTAAATATATTGAATTGAAAAATAGAACTTGCAATTTATTTCCTAATTATAAATACCGAACGATATTGCGAACTATTATATTAATACATTTTTTAATCAATAAAATCCAACGAACGTCCTGTTAAATTGCGTAATCGTTTTTATTGTTGCAAATTCCAAGACTATTGCAATCGATCAGAAGTTCTTCACCTAAAATTTAACAAACCACACCATACCTTTCCATCAATAAAAAACTCATGACTCATCAAAATTTCCCACCAAATCTATCGAGAATGTTCCTATGACGGACATCACACAAAATTACTCTTTGCAGTCTGACGGACTTCTTCTTCGGGTTAAAAAGTCTCCCGGTTATAAATCGAACTCGGAAAATCGACGCCCGTCTCGAGAAGTAGTTCGGTTGTTCTTACGCAGACTCCTGTCAGTGCTCTCAAAGTTAGGTCCCTGCGCGCGCAACACGTGTTGGCTTCCCACTAGAGAAATTCTGCCATTGGCTGTAATGTGGCGCGTGATTCAAAATCAAATTAAACCAGTCAATGGCAGAATTTCTCCAATGCACGCGCAGGGAGACAACTTTGAGAGCACTGACTCCTGTGGGTTGTTCCAAACTTACTCTGAATTAATAGGGTAAGATATCGGAATCTGTAAAGTTATCCTAACGATTCTGAAGTCGGGAAAAATCGAACAAGGGACGTTAAATTCTAAATTTAACTTATTTTCAGAAAGAAGTCTACCATACTTGTATGTATGTTTTTATGAGCCGATTCATGAGACTAGATGAACTGCTAGTTGGAATACTTTAGTTATCTGAAGGAATAGATTGAGAGTGGTTGAGTTGATCGATGTTTTCCGTGGCTATTGAAGCCTTTCGGCATCACCGGAAACAATCCCAGTGGGCACGAATACCCCAAGACGTTTTTAGAACGTCCTAAAAACGCCCTAATTCAGCCCAAATAACGTTCTAGAAACATACAATGTTCCAAAGAAGTTTTTAGGACGTTTTTGGAACATTGGATGTTTTTAGGAATTTTTTTAGCCTGATTAAGGACGTTTTTTTGGACGTTTTAAAAACGTCTTTTGAACTTTATGTACTAAAAACGTCCTTTCATTTTCATGCCCACTGGGATTAGATTGCATCCATTTTTTACATTCTCATCAGAGAAGGTATTAGATTTGTGCAAAATTTGACCCCCCCAGTTTTTGTCAAATGTCCACCTTTTGGGACCCCCTGAACCCGAAAAACATGTTTTTACGAATGTGTCTGTCTGTCTGTCTGTCTGTAGATTTTTGTTTGTGAGCACGATAACTTTCGAAAGAGTTGACCGATTGGATTGTCCTTTGGTATACTCTTTTAGTGTCCTAAAATGAAGGTCAAGTTCTTTGGCCAGCCATTTTGAATAAAAATTCAAAAAGTTGGAGCCTTTTGAAAAATTTTGAAACCACTTTTTTTTTTAATTTGAAAATTCTAATGACGGATGTTCGTAGTAC
>UCOK01015952.1:0-25089 GCA_900474325.1 Synergus umbraculus
ATATTATATATTATTATATTTTATTTAATAATTAAAAAAAATTTTTTTTTACTTTTTTTTTGTTATTTTAAGAGGAGACACCACCGAAAATTTAAATGGCTAAAAGGTATTGGTTTTTTTGATAGCATTCTTTTCGACGTAGAATGACTTACTGTATTAAAAAAAATATAGAAAAATTTTTGAGCTATTTGGAATTTTTATTTTTTCAAGTATTCAAGATATCGGTAAATCCATTTCATTTTATTAAAATAAAAATTATTATTTATTATTATTTTATTTATTTTCGTATAAAAAATAATAAAAAAGGACAATATAAAGACAAATAAAAATTAAAAAAAAAATATATATATATTATTTTATTATTATTATGTGTATATTATTATATTTTATTTAATATTAAAAAAAAATTTTTTTTTACTTTTTTTCTTATTTTAAGGGGAGACACCACCGAAATTTTAACCCGTTTAAATTTAAATGGCTAAAAGGTATTGGTTTTTTTCATAGCATTATTTTCGACGTAGAATGATTTACCGTATTAAAAAAAATATAGAAACATTTTTGAGCTATTTAGAATTTTTATTTTTTTAGTATTCAAGATATCGGTAAATCCATATGAGTTTTTCATTTTATTAAAATAAAAATTATTATTTATTATTATTTTATTTATTTTCGTATAAAAAATGACAATATAAAGACAAATAAAAATAAAAAAATAATAATATATATTATTTTATTAATATATGTATATTATTATATTATATATTATATGTTATTATATTTTATTAAAAATTTTTTTTTATTTTTTTTACTTTTTTTTATAAATAATTGAGTGAAAAATTCCTCCAAAGAAATTTTAATTGAACCTTTTAAACAAATACAATTTATTTTTTTTCATATAGTTTGTCATTACACGTCCTATCATCATACGTTCCAGAATGTAAAGTCAGGGATGAAACACAAATAAATTAGCCTTGCGCTTAATGATTGTTCAATAAAAAAAGCATCCTATTAACATTATTTTATTCTGAAATACTTAAAAATATTAAACGGAGTGAAATATCTAATCCATTTTGTCATGGAGAAATTCGAAGGTAAAGATTATTAATAATTTGGGGCCTCGCTTGAGCTGTGATTCGGTCCTGAGTTTCATTATATTTATTTTTTTTAATTTTTTATTTAGTAATCTTGAATTCTGAAATCCTGATATAAAATTCGGAATCAGCGATCCGAAAAACTTTAGAATCCTCACTTCTATAGAAATCAGTCGATGAATCCAAATTCTAAAATAAGAAACCCAATAAATCTGTCTAAAAAATTGAAAAAAAATTTTTTAAGCTCAAATATTTCAGTAATTGCTTATTCTGGAACTAATTAATATGCAATACAAATAATAAAATAAAATAATACAAATAAAAACCTATTTCAGAATATTTTTTCAAAGAAAATTGCCCTTATCAAAGGTACCCTGTTTCTGGAAAATTTCATTTTATTCGCAACTTATTTAATCGAGACGTTGTAGTCATCCAGTTGATAGATTCCGAAGATGCGGAAATTCTCTAAGTGAAACCAGGTATGTGCACTTTGAGCTCTATTCGACCTACACACCTACACAATAATATGTACACATACTTATACTCATGAACTAAAAGTGGGAGCCGAGAGGAAGGAAGCTCTTCACATCAATTGATTCAGGGTCTTTCTGGGGCTGCCTAAAGAGGTCTGGATTCGCGAACATCCTAAAACTAATTTGGTTCTGAAGCAAAATGGACGATGCCTCAAGCAATTGTCTATTCGCAGAAAGCGATCGATCTCGATTGTGACTATTCAGCGAATCAATTATTCGCATTCGGCTTTCGGATCAAGGCGACTGGCGACCGACTGGAGTGCGGCCGCCTCCTCTTTAACTTACTTTTACCTTGGGGATTATTTATCAGCTTCCTTTTACGATTTTCTGTCCCAGTTATACATCTAAAACAATATTTGTTTTTTTGTATCTGAAACGCTTGGGGCAATTGCATATAGTCAGGAGATTACGTGATTTCTCGACGCTTAATTGTTTATCCGAATCTGAATAATAACGTAAATTATCATAATTAGAGTTGTTTCCAAAGTTAGATATCAGTTATCCAATGAATGGATCTTATAGTTTGTAAAATTCCGATAAATTTTTTTTAAATTTAAATTTTAAAAAAGTCCATAAAATATTTTTTTCATATTGTTTACTATTTTTTATTTAATGTTGAACTTTGAATTTTCTATCACGATTTCGATTGGAGGGACACTCTGACGTCATAGAGGTCGGATTTTCGACCAATCACAACTTACGTGTCAGTGATTCACAAAGATGTTTTTCTATTATATGTTTGTAAGTTTTTTTTAATTTAAATTATTTTTATAAATTAAAATACAATAAAATACAATCAATTGAATGAAAATATAATCTAATAACATTTTTAATCTTACTTATAAACTCACAATTTTCTTAAAGAATTTTATTTAATTTAATAAAATTAAATTAATATGTAAAATAAAAGAATAAGTAAATCGGATTCATTCAAATAAAAGTTCGGATTGATTTTGAAAAAATTCTGATAAATTCGTATTTATTCGGATTTAATTTAATTTAATAAAATTAAATTAATATCTAAAATAAATGAATAAGTAAATCGGATTCATTCGGATTAACGTTCGGATTGATTTTGAATGGGTTCCGGATTATTTCGGATTGAAAACTTCCTTCGGATTAGATCGGAATGAAGCTATATTTGATTCGGATACAAATTCCGGAATGATTCGGATTTATTTTATTTATTTATTTATTTTATTTTTATTTTTTATTTATTTATTTATTTATTCAGATTGATCAGATTTATTTGGATTTAAAATTTGAATTAATTTCGGATTAATTCTGTTTGAAAATTTCCGTCCGATTAGATCGGAATGAAACTGTATTTGATTCGGATACAAATTCCAGAATGATTCCGATTTATTCGGATTAAAAGTTCTGATTAATTCGGATTGGCGGATTTATTCGGATTAAAGGTTCGGATGGCTTTTGAATGGGTTTCGGATTAATTTGGATTAAAAACTTTCTTCGAATTAGATCGGAATGAAACTGTTTGGTTCCGATACAAACTGCGGAATGATTCGGAAAATTTCGGATTGACTCAGAATGAATTTCAGTCCAAATTAAAACGAAACCCATTCAAAAGAAATCCGAATGAATCCGCCAATCCGAATTAATCATAATTAATCCGAGCTTTCACTCGAAATAAATCCAAACTTTCAATTCGAATGAATTCAAAGTAATTCGGTCAATCCGAATCAATCCGAAAAATTCGGATAAAAATTCGCATTTATTCGGATTTAATTAATTTTAGTAAAATTAAATTAATATCTAAAATAAAAGAATAAATAAATATTTCACTAAAAATTTTAAAAATTAAAAAAAGTCGAATACTCTATAAAAAGAATAAAATATAAGAATTAATTATTAATTATAAAATATAATAGTTCTACATTAATTTAATGTTAAAATATTATAAAGGGAAGTAAAGTAAAAGGAACTAAATGAAAAAGGAAATGGTCAAGGTAATAGAAATCATTTGATGAAATTGAAATTTTAAATGTATTCGAAACTGTCAAATACACTAATTAAAAATTTTTTCTCAAATAATTAACATACTTTATCTTATTAATTTAATACTTAATCATTAAATTAAAGTATATTATTATATTTTATAATTAATAATTAATTTTCATTTTTTTATTTTTTTGTGTTATAGCGTATTCGACTTTTTTGAAAAAAATTTTTTATTATATATAAATTATGTAGAATATTTTCACATGGGGAATAAAAAACCATTCTGTCTCTGAATCATTATATTTCGGAACTGTACTGTTGACGTGTGGACCTGACCGTTATGAACTTTCTTCTTGCATATTAAAAACTGTTGTGTCCGATTTCTTCTTATACACAGCTAAACATTTTTGTAATTTTACTACACTCTTTTACTTTTACTATGAAATTGTAACAATTTCAATTGTAAATTTCAATTTGTAAATTTAAAATTGTAAATTGTATAGTCAATTTTACAAAACAGTTTCATTCAAATCTAATCCGAAGGAAGTTTTCAATCCATTCAAAATCAATCCGAACCTTTCATCAGAATGAAGCCGCCAATCCGATTTAATCCGAATTAATTCGAACTTTCAATCAGAATAAATCCGGCCAATCCGAATGAATTCGAACTTTCATTCTGAATTAATCAGGTCAATCAGGACTTTCAATCCGAATGAATCCGAAATAATCCGGGCTCTCCGAATCAATCCGACTGGTGTCAAAAAATTCGGATTCATTCGGATTGACCGGATTCATTTGGATTTAAAGTTCAAATTTATTCGGATTGATTAGATTTATTCGGTTTGAAAGTTCGGATTAATTCTGATTAATTCGGATTGTCGGATTCATTCGGATTGAAGGTTATCATTTTGCTTTGAATGGGTCCCGGATTATTTTGGGCTGAAAACTTCCCTCGAATTAGATCGGAATGAAACTTTTTGATTCGGATTCATTCGGATTGAAAGTCCTAACTGTCCATATAGACCGGATTCATTCGGATTGATCAGATTTATTCGGATTAAAATTTGAATTAATTCTGATTAATACGGATTGGCGGATTCATTCGCATTAAAGGTTCGGATTGATTTTGAATGCATTTCAGTCAAATTAAACCGAAACCCATTCAAAAGAAATCCAAACCTTTAATCCGAATGAATCCGCCAATTCGAATTTATCAGAATTAATCCGAACTTTCACACCAAATGAATCCAATTTTTCAATTTGAATGAATCCGGTCAATCAGGACTTTCAATCCGAATGAATCTAAAGTTATCCGGCCAATACGAATCAATCCGAATGATTCCGAAAAATTCGGATAAAGTGTTTATTCAGCTTGACCTTATATTTTTGAATTGAAAGTTCGGATCAATTTTTATTAATTCGTATTTGCGGATTCACTCGGATTCATTCGGATTAAAGGTTCGGATTTTGCTTTGAATGGGTCCCGGATTATTTTGGACTGAAAACTTCTCTCGGATTAGATCGGAATGAAACTTTTTGATTCGGATAGAATGTTCGGATTAATCAGATTTATTCGAATTGGCGGATTCATTCGGATTAAAGGTTCGGATTGCTTTTGAATGGGTTTCGGATGGAAAATTTTCTTCGGATTAGGTCGGAATGAAACTGTTTGGTTCGGATACAAATTCCAAAATGATGCGGATTTATTCGGATTAAAAGTTCCGATTAATTCGGATTAGCGGATTTATTCGGATTTATGTTGAATGGGCTTCGGATTAATTTGGATTGAAAACTACCTTCGGATTAAATCGGAATCAAACTCATTGGTTTCGGATACAAATTCCGGAATGATGCATTTAATCCGAATGAATCCACCAATCCGAATTAATCAGAATTAATTCAAATTTTAAATCTGAATAAATCTGGTCAATCCGAATGAATCCGAATCAAAGAGATTCATTCCGATCTAATCCGAACGAAGTTTTGAACCCGAAATAATCCGAAACCCATTCAAAAGCAATCCGAACCTTTACTCCGAATGAATCCGCCAATTCAAATTAATCATAATTATTCCGAATTTTCAATTCGAATAAATCTGATCAATCGGAACTTCCTATCCGAATTAATCCGAATCAAAAAGTTTCATTGCGATCTAATCCGAAATAAGTTTTCAATCCAAAATAATCCGGAACCCATTCAAAGCAAAATCCGAACCTTCAATCCGAATGAATCCGCCAATCCGAATTAATCAGAATTAATCCGAACTTTCACTCCAAATCGAAATGAAACTTTTTGATTCGGATTAATTCGGATAGAAAGTTCGGATTGATCAGATTTATTCGAATTGAAAATTCGGATTAATTCTGATTAAATCGAATTGGCTGATTCATTCGGATTAAAGGTTCGGATTGCTTTTGAATGGGTTTCGGATGGAAAATTTTCTTCGGCTTCGATCGGAATGAAACTGTTTGGTTCGGATACAAATTTCAGAATGATTCCCAATGATTCAGAATAAATTTATAAGTTCAATCCGAAGCTTTCGATATTGTAAACAATACACCACGGGGCCGTGGTGTATCACTCTCGTCCCGCGTGCAAAAAAATTTGCACCGAGATATAGGGTCTTAAATACTCATATGCCAGCAATAACATCTCATCCAATCTCATCGTAAATATTATGAAAGCCCTATGTTTATATGCAGACGCGAATCAAATCTAGATGACAAAACATGACCACGTGACTTGGTGCAATGCAGCATGCTATTGCGGCGTATCTCGGGTTGATTTAACAATAACGTTTTCTATTCTCGTCAGGCACGAATCGCGAAGCGCCTAATGTTTACCAATAGCGCTCCAATTAATCTCGCCTCGAAAATACAATTTCGTCCTACTGGGCAAACTTTCCCCTACACCTCTATCTCCAACTTTCACAGACCGATAAGATATATAATAACTTTTCGGTAAGAAATAAATATGCGTATCTCAAAAGGGGAGGATATAATCAATTTCATTCCGGAATTTGTATCCGAAGCAAACAGTTTCATTCCGATCTAATCCGAGGTCCAATGAAAGATTCCTATCCTAATCAATCCGAGGTCGATCTAAGGATTCCTATCCGATTTAATCCGAAATGAAAAAGAGGATTCTAATCCTACCTAATCCAAGGTCTATCCTCGATTTCTATCCGACTGAATCTGAAGTCTTCCAAAATTTCTATCCGACTGAATCAGAGGTTAAAGGAAGAATTTTAATCCGAATGAAACCGATCTAGTCCGAAGTCAAAGAAAGGATTTCAAACCGACTGAATCAGATCTAATCCGAGGTTTAAGGAAGGATTTCAATCCGAATGAATTCGATCTAATCCGAGATCGAAGCAAGGATTCCAATCTAAAGTGAAGGATGTTGTTCAGTGACATATTTGCACTTACATTTTTTTAAATATAAATTTTATTTTTAAGTGCCCTAGCAAAAGCATCGGATAGAAATTCATTCCGAATCAATCCGATTTATTCCGGAATTTGTATCCGAACCAAACAGTTTAATTCCAATCTAATCCGATGGAAGTTTTCAATCCGAATTAATCCAAAGCCCATTCAAAATCTATCCGAACATTTAATCCGACTGAATCCGACTCAGTCCGTCAATCCGAATGAGTCAGAATTAATCCGAACTTTCAATCCGAATGAATTCGATTTAATCCGGTCTATCCGAACCATTATGAATGAATCCAAAAAATTAATTAAGATTCGGATTGGTGCGGATAGATCGGATTAAATCTGATTTATTCGGATTAATTCGGATTGTAAACTTCCGTCGGATTAGATCGGAATGAAACTGTTTGGTTCGGATACAAATTCCGGAATGGTTCGGAAACTTTTGGTTTGGTTCGAAATGAATTTCAATCCGAACCTTCCGCCAGGGTGATAAGTCACAACTTTTTCGGATTAATTCGGATTGGAAAGGATAGAAAATAAGTTCGGATTGGTTTCGGATTCATTCGAATTAAAGCTACGGATTTGAAGGATTGAAAATAGTTCGGATTGATTTCGGATTAATTCGGATTGCAAAGGATTGGGCGGTAACTTCAGTTTAGAACTACGGATAGTAAAAGGATTAAAATTCGTTCGGATTGATTTCGGATTAATTCGGATTGGGATAACGGATTAAAAAGTGTGTACCGATTGAATATCGGATTAATTCGGACTGAAATTTTTGTTGGTGACGGATTGAAAAGGATTGAAAGTATTTCGGAATTTTCGCGGATTCATTCGGATTGAAAAGGATTGAAACTTTGTTCGGATTTGAATCGGATTCATTCGGTTTAAAGTCGGATTCATTTGGATTCAACTTTGTAGAGACTGACGGATTGGAAAGGATTAAAAAGGATTAAAAAATCTTTTTTGATGAGGCTCGGATTCATGCGGATTGACCGTTCGGTTTGAAATGTGATATCGGCTTAGTTTCGGATTCAATCGGATTAGACGTATGGATTGAAAAGTTTTTTCGGATTCATTTGGATTGGAAGTTCGGATTAAAAAGTGTATTCGGATAGATTTCGGATTCATTCGGATTAGGGGCCACGGATTAAAAATGATTAAAAGGTAAGCTTCGGATTCATTCGGATTGGAAAGAATAGAAAATAAGTTCGGATTGGTTTCGGATTCATTCGAATTAAAGCTACGGATTTGAAGGATTGAAATTAGTTCGGATTTATTTCGGATTAATTCGGATTGAGGGCACGGATTGAATAGGATTGAGCGGTAACTTCAGTTTAGAACTACGGATAGAAAAGGATTAAAATTCGTTCGGATTGATTTCGGATTAATTCGGATTGGGATAACGGATTAAAAAGTGTGTATCGATTGAATATCGGATTAATTCGGACTGAAATTTTTGTTGGTTACGGATTGAAAAGGATTGAAAGTATTTCGGAATTTTCTCGGATTCATTCGGATTGGAAATCGGATTAGAATCGGATTCATTCGGTTTGTTATCGGATTCAATCGGATTCATTCGGTTTAAAGTCGGATTCATTTGGATTCAACTTTGTAGAGACTGACGGATTGGAAAGGATTAAAAAGGATTAAAAAATCTTTTTTGATGAGGCTCGGATTCATTCGGATTGACCGTTCGGCTTGAAATGTGAGATCGGTTTAGTTTCGGATTCAATCGGATTAGACGTACGGATTAAAAAGCGTATTCGGATAGATTTCGGATTCATTCGGATTAGGGGCCACGGATTAAAAATAATTAAAAGGTAATTCCGGAATGATTCGGAAATTTTCGGATTGGTTCGGAATGAATTTCAATCCGAACCTTACGCCAGGGCTGGTATCAATAGAAAGATCTTTATCTCCGTGTCAAATAACCGTATCAGCTAAACTCTTGAATCTATCACAAAAGCGAGATCAAAAGAAAGAAAAACAATAAATTAAATGAGGACATTGCCCTTCCCAAAACTGAAGCTATCATTACTGCATTATGTTGAAATTGGAATTTTGATGAAACTGACAAGCAGAAAAATTTACCAGGAAACTATTGACGAAGCACTTTTTGATGACTCGTTTGCTGAGTCACCTGCATCGACAAACAAACGGAAGACGAATATTGCAAATATCATTGCAGCAGGTCGCCAGTGCGACACGATTTTCTAGAAAAGCCAACCGTTCAGAAGTCTATATAATGCGTGGGTGGTGGTGAGCTGCACAGTGTAATAGCATAGGCTACATGAGAAAAACACATGTGTGACAGCTGGGTCGTTTCTCTGGAAATGATTTTGCCTTAAGTGTTGTTGTTTGTCGAACGGAAAGCCAATACACGACAAGAAACGTTCGCGTGGCTGACACAAATCTAACTCTTCCAGTATAAAAGGGGAAAATCAATTTAAAATTTAGCACGCGATCTCTGACCGGAGCTGTATTCTACTTGCCCATTCACTAAAGGCATCAATGTTATAAAGCCAGAATGTCAATATTTGTATTTTAATATATTTATGTGTAGGTATATATCAAATAGGACCAATAACAAGTCACATATGTATGCATATGCACAATGTTACATACAATGGACAATGTTAGACAGCTCTAGGGAAAGTTTCGGATTGAAATTCATTTCGATTCAATCCGAATCATTCTGGAATTTGTATCCGAATCAAACAGTTTCATTTAAATCTAATCCGAAGGAAGTTTTCAATCCGAAGCCTATTCAAAATCAATCCGAACCTTTAATCCGAATCAATCCGTCAATCCGATTTAATCAGAATTAATTTGAACTTTCAATCCGAATAAATCCGGTCAATCTGAATGAATTAGAAATTTCATTCTGAAATAATCAGGTCAATCAGGACTTTCAATCCGAATGATTTCGAAATAATCGGGTCTATCCGAATCAATCCGAATGATGCCAAAAAATTCTGATTCCTTCGGATTGACCGGATTCATTCGGATTTCAAGTTTGAATTTATTCGGATTGATTAGATTCATTTGGAGTGAAAGTTCGGATTAATTCTGATTAATTCGGATTGGCGGATTCATTCGGATTGAAGGTTCGGATTTTGCTTTGAATGGATCCCGGATTATTTTGGGCTAAAAACTTCCTTCGGATTAGATCGGAATGAAACTCTTTGATTCGGATTCATTCGGATTGACCAGATTTATTCAGATTTAAAATTTGAATTAATTCTGATTAATTCGGATTGGTGGATTCATTCGGATTAAATGCATCATTCCGGAATTTGTATCCGAAACCAATGAGTTTGATTCCGACCTAATCCGAAGGTAGTTTTCAATCCGAATTAATCCGAAGCCCATTCAACATAAATCCGAATAAATTCGCTAATCCGAATTAATCGGAACTTTTAATCCGAATAAATCCGCTAATCCGAATTAATCGGAACTTTTAATCCGAATAAATCCGCATCATTCCGGAATTTGTATCAATCCGAACTTTCTATCCGAATTAATCCGAATCAAAAAGTTTCATTCCGATCTAATCCGAGAGAAGTTTTTAGTCCAAAATAATCCGGGACCCATTCAAAGCAAAATCCGAACCTTTAATCCGAATGAATCCGAGTGAATCCGCAAATACGAATTAATAAAAATTGATCCGAACTTTCAATTCAAAAATATAAGGTCAAGCTGAATAAACACTTTATCCGAATTTTTCGGAATCATTCGGATTGATTCGAATTGGCCGGATAACTTTAGATTCATTCGGATTGAAAGTCCTGATTGACCGGATTCATTCAGATTGAACGATTGGATTCATTTGGTGTGAAAGATCGGATAAATTCTAATAAATTCGAATTGGCGGATTCATTCGGATTAAAGGTTTGGATTTCATTTGAATGGGTTTCGGTTTAACTTGACTGAAATGCATTCAAAATCAATCCGAACCTTTAATGCGAATGAATCGGCCAATCCATATTAATCAGAATTAATTCAAATTTTAATCCGAATAAATCTGATCAATCCGAATGAATTCGGTCTATATGGACAGTTAGGACTTTCAATCCGAATGAATCCGAATCAAAAAGTTTCATTCCGATCTAATTCGAGGGAAGTTTTCAGCCCAAAATAATCCGGGACCCATTCAAAGCAAAATCATAATCTTCAATCCGAATGAACCCGACAATCCGAATTAATCAGAATTAATTTGAACTTTCAAACCGAATAAATCTAATCAATCCGAATAAATTCGAACTTTAAATCCGAATGAAGCCGGTGATTCCGAATGAATCCGAATTTTTTGGCATCAGTGAATTGATTGGGATAGACCGGATTATTTCGGATTCATTTGGATTGAAAGTCTTGATTGACCTGATTAATTCAGAATGAAAGTTCGAATTTATTCGGATTGACCGGATTTATTCGGTTTGAATGTTCGGATCAATTCTGATCAAAACGGATTGGCGGATTTATTCGGAATGAATGTTCTGATTGATTTTGAATGAGCTTCGGATTAATTTGGATCGAAAATTAGGATTAATTCTGATTAATTCGCATTGGCGGATTCATTCGGATTGAAGGTTCGGATTTTGCGTTGAATAGGTGCCGGATTATTTTAGGCTGAAAACTTCCTTCGAATTATATCGGAATGAAACTTTTTGATTCGGATTAATTCGGATAGAAAATTCGGATTGATCAGATTTTATTTGGATTTAAAATTTTAATTAATCCTAATTAATTCGGATTTGGCGGATTCATTCGGATTAGAGGTTCAGATTACTTTTGAATTATAAATGATAATATAAATAATAAAAATTAGGATAAATTCGTATTTATTCGGATTGAAAATTCGGATCAATTTTGATTAATTCGGATTTGCGGATTCACTTGGATTCGTTCGGATTAAAGGTCCGGATTTCCTTTGAATAGGTTTCAGATTAATTCGGATAGAATATTTCCTTCGGATTAGATCGGAATGAAACTGTTTAGTTCGGATACAAATTCCTGAATAAATTGGAATATTTCGGATTGATTCGGGATGAATTACTAATCCAAATTAAACCGAAACCCATTCAAAAGAAATCCGAATTTTTAATCCAAATGATTCCGAATGAATCCGCCAATCCAATTAATTTCAATCCGAAGCTTTTTCTATAAGGCAAGAAATAAAGATTATTATTTCATTTATTGCTATTGACGTGTTTTCAAGTTATTTAACTTATTTAATAACAGACAGATAAAGTGCCCACATTGGGGTAGATTACAGTCGCACATTAATAAACAAAAGAAAAAAATCATTGTCTGAAATGCATCCGTTACTGGACGAATGATAAATTACCACTTGGTGATAATTCTTATCTAATTGGGATGTATACGTCATTATTGGCTTCTCCATATAAAACTCTTCTCTCCGATCATAAAACCTTAATAAATTTCAGTCTTCTTGAACTCGGATACTCGACAGGTACCTCCAATCGGCGTGTATACATACAAATTCCTAAGTCTCCAAGTCCAATTCGTACTCGTATCATTGTTATTATAACCAGCAGCGCGCGCACAAACTTGTCAGTTGGAAGACAACTAACAACATGGCCGTCGTTCAAGCAGTAAACCTATCCACGTATGTACATGCTCATGTTTACTCTCATATTATATGTCTGTATAGGTAGCCCTCTTGGTCGTTGCCCTGAAAAAGTAGGTCTCTTGCTTTGCGTCCCATCGTAAATTACAAGAGTGACGTATATCTTGCTAGCATACAAGGATCCAATCCGAATTACGAGTGCCAAAACGTCTGGCCGCGTTCTAAAATTCTCAGAGAGTCAGAGGCTGCTCTCGCTCTCCTTACCGGTTCTCGTTTCACATTCGACTCATTCATTAGCGAAAAAGTCAAGACTCTGTGCAGGAGATGCATTTTAATTATTGGCCACTTTTAATCAATGCATGCTATTCGAATTTACCTCTCTGAAAGTTGGTAATAATTGGACTGAATTGGACTGCCAGAGAGTCAAATTATTACCTACTTTTAGAGAGGTAGATTCACACTGAAAGTGATGTTTTTTATATTTTTTATATAATATAATAATAATAATAATAATAATAATATAATCTGATCATTTTCTTGCTGAAAAAATAATCTCAAGGAAGTAGTTTCGTGTCTCGTTCTTGTTTCATGAAATATAGTAATAATAATAATAAATAATAATAATAATAATAATAATAATAGCTCCATTAAGTTACGATTTGGTCTTATGTAGAATGTTTCTTTTAATTACATGTCTGCAAACTGCTTATTATCCATTTTCAGGAATATAGGTTAGGTCGTCAACTGTTGTTTGTTTTGTTTGTGTATTGTTGCCGTTGCCGCAAGTAGCCAACCAAGGAGAGTAAAAAAAAACGTGAGTCGGTATAGAAGGCGGCAAAATAAACCGGCTTATCGATTTTACGGCGAATCGCGTGTTTGTTGTTTTTAACTGTAAACATAACCTTTACTTGTTTCTCTTGGCTCTTGGCTCGATAATGATTCGTAGCGTTCTCCTTTTCGCGAGTATTGCTGGACGACAAATGTCACGGCGATTTGTATCTAATTTGCGTAATCGATACGGAACTTACGACTTTCCAACCCGGGCTTTCTCCTCGATTTTGAGGTTAGTTCGCCCGCCTATTATTCTCCCACACAAATTCACTGGGTCTCCTTTTATGTGTGTGGTTGTGTAGAATGTACTAGTTTACATTTTATACATTTTATACTAATGTAAAAATGAGCATATAATTTTTGTATTTAAATTATTGTGTCAAAATAAGTGTATCGAAATAATATATTCTCAAATCTATTTCCTTGGCATGACAAATCAGTTAAGCAAGTTGAAAGTCTAAAATACATATATTGAGTATGTATAAGTTTATTTTTGTCTCAGCATTGTTAATTCACTCGCTTATTATTCTCACACACTTTTTACCCATGTTTCCTCCATATGTGTGGTTCTAAGTACAGGTTAGGTATTTTTTCATTTTCGATTTTCGATTTTTCTTGGTCTCACCCCCCTATTTTGTTATAATGACCAAAAAAATGATCTCCACCAAATTTTAGCGAAATCGGTTAATATTAACAGGTGCCTCAACACACTCAAAGTTTCTTATATGCAATGAACATGGGGAAAAGTACCGTCCAACTTCAAATGCAGGTATTTTTTTAATATTTCATCGGAACCCTTTGGATCTATGCAATTGTGATCTTTAGACTATGTCAAAAAAAAAATCTTAACGAAAATTTTTTTTTGCAAAATTTACAAAATGGCGGACCCCTAAATTTGAATCTAAATTACAATTTTCACAGTTGGCAATAGGATCTCGTCAAATTTATGCAAAAAGCAGATTTATTAGAAAGCACGTGATGACAGTGAAAACTCAAAATTTTGAAAAAATTCAAGATGGCCGCGAATTTTTTTTATTCATTATTTCTTTGTTTCTCGATCACGTCTTTTCAGGTGTCAATTGAACGATTATATTATTGCAAAGAAACAAATTTCGTGATGTACGAATGTCAAAATTTTGAAAAATTCAAAAAATTAAATTTTTTTGAAAATAGTAATGAAGTACCCAGTTTTACTTTAATGAAAATTTTGAGACTTACTTTGAACAATAAGCTTTATAACAATATAATCGATTTTTGCACAAAATTTGTAAATTTTAGGACGAAAAGCTTAGAAAAAACGAGTTTTAGAGTATTTCAGAAGACGCCATTTTGAATTTTTTCAAAATTTTGAGTTTTCAAATATTTCCAGATATTTTTTGAGATTCTCTAGGTTTCTAAGAATTTAAAGTGATTACAAGAGATTTGTATAATATTTAAAAGATTTAGTTGAATTTTAAAGGGACTTCATGACATTGTAAGAGATTTTTAAGGAAGTTTAGGGAATTCACAGAATTTTAAGGAATTTTAAAGTTCGTTGAGAAATTTTTAAGGATTTTAAAAAGCTTGTAAGAATTTAAAGACATTTTGACTTTTTTAAGTGAATTTAAGAGATTTTAACGTTCCTCATAGAATTTTAAAGGATTTCACGAGATTTTTATGATTTTTTAAAAATTTGGTGGAATTTTCGGGAATTTCGAAAAGTTTTCAAAAATTTGAACAGATTTCTACGTGTTTTAAGGGATTTTAAGTTTTTCGTAGAATTTAATAGGATTTGAAAAGGCTTGTAAAACTTTTAGGAAATTTTGATTATTATAAAGTGAGTTTAAGGAATTTAAATTTGTTTTAATGTCCTCGTGGAATTTTAAAAAAATTCACGAGATTTTTAGGATTTTTTAAAGATTTTGTGGAATTTTAGTGAATTTCGAAAAGTTTTCAAAAATTGAAAAAGATTTTTATGTATTTTAAAGGATGTTAAAGTTTTTCGCGGAATTATAAAACTGTAGAAATTTTCAGAGATTTTAAGGAATTATAAATATTCTCATGGAATTTAAAAGAAATTTTGATTATTTTAAAGTGAGTTTAAAGAATTTAAAGGGATTTTAGTGTTACTCGTAGAATTTTAATAAAATTCACGAGATTTTTAAGATGTTCTAAAGATTTTGTGAAATTTTAGGGATTTTCGAAAAGTTTTCAAAAATTTTTAAAGATTTTTACATATTTTTACGGATTTTGAAAAAATTCAAGATGGCTGCCAATTTTTTTTCTCATTATATTTTTGTTTCTCGATGTCATCTTTTCAGGTGTCAATTGAACGACTACATTATTGCATAAAAACATATTTCGTGATGTAAAAAACTCAAAATTCAAAATGGCGCCTTATGAAATACTCCAAAACTCGTCTTTTCTAAGCTTTTCGTCCTAAAATCTACAAATTTTGTGGAAAAATCAATTATATTGTTATAAAGCTTATTGTTGGAAGTCTCAAAATTTTCATTAAAGTAAAACTGGGTACTTCATTACCATTTTCAAAAATTTTGAATTTTGTGAATTTTAAAAAATTTTGACATTCGTATCTCACGAAATATGTTTTTCTTTGCAATAATATAGTCGTTCAATTGACACCTGAAAATATGAGATCGAGAAACAAAGAAATAAGTAAAAAAAATTGGTGGCCATCTTGAATTTTTTCAAAATTTTGAGTTTTCACTGTCATCACGTGCTTTTTAATAAATAAATCTGCCTTTTGTATAAATTTGGCGAGATTTTGTTATCAATTTAGGTTTAAATTTAGGGGTCCGTCATTTTTTTAATTTTGTAAAAAAAAATTGCGAAATATCGGTAAAATTATTTCTGGAAAAAGTATCAATAATATCCATATTTATCGGTAATATCTTTCCCCTCCTCATTTCCACGTTTCGGAAATTAAAATTAGTTCAAAATAAATAACAGACTTAAAGTGACTGAAACACAAGAAATACAAAAGCTGTATATTTTTTTTTTTTTTTTTTTTTTTTTTTTAAACCATTTTCTAATATTTTTAAAATGGTTTAATTAAACTTTCCTCGCTTGATAAATAACTAATACAACATTCTAATCAATTTTCCGGGTAAATAAATAAAATAAATAAATAAAAAATAAAAAATAATAATAAAAATAATAATAAAGATTATTAGATTATTAAAAATTAAATTATTATTAATAAATTATTAATAATAATAAGATAAATAGGATAAATAACATTATTAAATAATCTAATAATCTTTGCTATTTGTTAATTATTTTTTATTTTATTTATTTTTTATTTATTTTATTTATTTATCCGAAAAATTGATTATAATGTTGTATAAACAAAAAAAAAATGAATCAAAATCAATTTCTTTGGTAAATAAATAAATAAAATAGATAAATCAGTTTAGGATATTGAAAGTCTAAAATGCGTTTACAAACTAGCATATTTTTGTCTTTAGCATTGCTAGGCGACTGTATAATCTTTATAAACATAAAAACTGGAAAAAGTAATCGCAATCCCTGCGATAATCACAATTCTCTGATAATAGATCCAGTTTATCTCAATCACTTGACTTCAGCACCTGCAATCAACAAGAATATATTCGCATCATCGAAAAACATTAATGTTCTCGTCTTTTCGACTTTCATCTTACATAAATTTTGTTATCATATAATTAAGTTCCTGGTTTCATACTTTTATAATGAAAGTACAGTTCATTCCTTTTCTCTTTTCCCAGACTTGTTTTTAAAACCCTCCGTCTCCCATTTCATGCATTTAAAAGCTTTAAGCATCGTTTTCCCAAATCTTGGTTCCAGTTTCTTAGCGTGTGACCCTAGATGTGTCAAAAGAGATTTATGTGCCACACTCAAGACGAACTACACATTGCTGTGGTAAAATCTGGTTTTTATGTTTTCACAAAAAGACTCCTTGCCTATTTTTATCAAGTTCCGAGTAATAGAAAATTAGAAACGACGCCGTGTTGAAAATCGTGCTGTAACGAAAAAAGTATACGAACTTCTTAAAAATAAATCGCGAAAACGACTTTGCGTAGAAATAGCAAAGATCGATAAGCATGTGTGTATATTTTTGCAGTGTGTAATTTGATCGAACGGTGACAATGATTTTTTTAACGTTTTACATTTATACTATTTACACGAAGCTAAACTATCAATGATAAAGTGATGATCTGGATACAAAGTCCACAGACAATTTATTGATCTATGTTCGTTTGTGCCCTCCGGGAAAACATTCCTTTGATTGAGGTGTTGCAATAGAAATACTTCATTTTTTTTGTAAAAGAGTTCAATTATATTTTTAACTAACACAAATGATTAATCAATCGCGCGCGCGAGTCAAAATTAGATTTAAAGAATAATATTGTAAATTTAAAATACGCCAATCGTGAAAAAACAAAAGATTTTCACTTCTGTAGAAAATACTTTCATTTTCTACAATTCTTTGGAATTTTCCAGTGGAATTTTCCAAAGCATACAGAAAAACTCAATGAACGAATTTTTACCTGCAAGCGTATTTTACTAGAGGCATTCATAACTTTATTCCCTGAAAGATTCTCTAAATCTCGATTCTGCTGGTTTTTGTTTAACAATAATTATTTAAAAATTATACAGTTTTTTTTATTAAAAATAAAATAATAAAATAAATAAAAATAATTCTTTTCATTAAATCTCATCCAAATAGAGTATATTTTAAAATATACAAATAGAGATAATTTTCTGTATAGACGTGCATCACAAAATTAAAAAAATGCACAAAAAAAAGTATTTTTTCGCTATGCTCTCATATTTAAAAATTGGAAAACTATGTGGTGAAAATTTCTTGTTTTAAATAAAATATGCGTACTGTGTATAGAGTTGGTTGCCTTTTGTGCGAGTACTTTCTGTGAGAAGGCAGACCGTGAAATTGTAGGCGGATATATGCAAATTCCTGAGGCATTGTTATATGTTCGTTCCATTCAGGTTCGGACATCTACCCAGGGTCACTTCATGATTCATGGGCTTTTATCTCACAGAATAGGTGAATAAAAATCGAGAGTTTTTGGAAAACTGAAAGTTAAAAAAATGAAAAATATGAAGAAAGAAAAAATTAGCTGTGAATTCGTCTCGGGTGTTTCATTTAACTATATTTATATTTTTTTTTGCTTATTTTTTGAGAACTTTGCTTCCTTATTATGATGAAGTAGCAATAGTATATTACGTGACAAGGGGCGAAAGGTGACAATTTTACGAGTGTGAAGTGAACTGCCTGAGCGAAGCAAGGGCAGATATTCATATCCATGTCCATATCCATATCCATATCCATATCCATATCCATATCCATATCCATATCCATATCCATATCCATATCCATATACATATCCATATCCATATCCATATCCATATCCATATCCATATCCATATCCATATCCATACCCATATCCATCTCCATATATCCATATCCATACATCCATATCCGTATATCCATTTCCATATATCCATATCAATATCCATATTCATATGATATATCCATATCCATAATTCCATTTCCATATATCCACATCCATATATCCATAGCCATGTATCCATATCCATATATTCATATATCCATATCCATATCCATATATCCATAGCCATATATCCATATCCATATCCATGTCCATATATCCATGTCCATATATCCATATACTATATCCATATCCATGTATCCATCTCCATATATCCATATCCATATATCATGTCCATATATCCATACCCACATCCATATCCATATCTATCTATCCATATCCATATCCATCTATCCATATCCATATCCATACATCCATATCCGTATATACATTTCCATATATCCATATCAATATCCATATTCATATAATATATCCATATCCATTTTTCCATATCCATATAACCATATCCATATCCATATATCCATATCCATGTCCATATATCCATATCCATGTCCATATATCCATATCCATTTTTCCATATCCATATATCCATATCCATTTTTCCATATCCATATATCCATATCTATTTTTCCATATCTATCTATCCATATCCATATCCATCTATCCATATCCATTTATCCATATCCATACATCCATATCCGTATATCCATATCCGTATTTCCATATTCATATAATATATCCATATCCATATATCCATATCCATATTCATATCGATATCCATATCCATATATCCATATTCATATACTATATTCATATCCATATCCATGTATCCATATCCATATATCCATGTCCATATCCATATATCATGTCCATATATCCATACCCATATTCATATCCATATATCCATATCTATCTATCCATATCCATATCCATATATCCATTTTTATATATTCATATATCCATATACATTTATCCATAGCCATATATCCATATCCATATACTATATCCATATCTATATCCATATCTATATCCATATCTATCTATCCATATCCATATCCATCTATCCATATCCATATATCCATATCCATACATCCATATCCGTATATCCATTTCCATATATCCATATCAATATCCATATTCATATAATATATCCATATCCAAATCCATATCCATATATCCATTTCCATATATTCATATATCCATATCCATATATCCATAGCCATATATCCATATCCATGTCCATATATCCATATCCATATCCATGTCCATATATCCATATCCATATCCATATATCCATATCCATTTTTCCATATCCATATAAAATTACTTTATTTGAAAACATATTGAAAAAAACGAAATTTTTCAAAATAATATATTAAAGCATAACTTCCCTAATATTTAATTAAAAACACGAATTCTGGAGGTCAATCGATTCGTCTCGACGGAAGGAATCTTTCTTTCATTTACATAAGATTTGAATTTTGATTATTTGAGAAGTTATTGTCGAAAAATAAATTAAAAAAAAATTCTAAATGTAAAATAACAATTTTTAAATTCAATATTTTGAAAAATTGTTTGTCACGTTTTGACATATTGGTGGTGCCAATATACCTTACAAATTTCATCAATTTATCTACAACTACAAAAACGCCGACACATATACACACACACACACACACACACACACACACACACACATGGACAATTGATTAGAATGTTGTATTAGACATTTATCAAGTGAGGAAAGTTTAATTAAATAATTTTTAAAATATCGGAAATTGTAACGACTAAAAGCTTCCTCTACACTGAGAAAAAAATACTTGGAAATCAATAAATATAATTTTGAATCAATAGATCTCGTTCAAAAGCAGATATTTTATTGATTCAAATTTATAAACTATAATATTAATAGTATCACTATCGCTTAGTGCAAATCTGACTGCTTTAAAAAATAATTATTATTTTTATTTGTTTTTCGTCAAAAATTCGATGACATATTTTATATTAATAGAGTGATTATTTTATATAAAAGAATAAATAATATAAATAAAATTATTACTTTAAAAAGAATATATCCATTTTCATTTTAACTAAATTAATAGTTTTCTTTTCGTGATTAAGAAAAATTTTTTATAAAAATTAGGGAGGTGGGGGTTCAAGTAAGTCTTATGTAATATCGAGGGGGGGGGGGTAAGGAAATTCTTCCTTTTCATTTCAGGGAGGGAGGTAGGGGTTAAAAATGATCTTAAAAGTGCTTATGTAATACTTGAACAACCCCTTAATATAATAATAATAATATTTAAAATAAACAATGATATAATTTATAATGACTAATTAATATATATATATATATATATTTATAAAAAATGTTTCCTTACATTTTATAAATTAAATAATTACATGTGTTATGCTTTATAAAAAAATAATAAATTTTTTTCAAAATTAACTACGTTTACAGTTGTGGTATTATTTGAAATAACCGACTTGCTTAAGTTTCTAAAATTCATATCATGTTACTCCTAATCCTACAAAACTCAAATTTTTAAAAATAAAATTATAATTACGACGGATAGAAAAGAACAAATAAAATATCATAAATTATAACAAAAAAAAAAGTAAATTCGCGCGCGGTGCGCATTATTCGTTCTTGTGATTATAAAATCAAACACATGCAATTCTGTAGCATCGCTTATACAGAAAATTTGCGTTTAAAATGATAAATTTGTACTTTTTTAAGTGATATGCCAGAGAAGCAGATCGAAGCCGCGGCAATCTGTAATTGTAGGCTCCGTTGTAATTTGCAGGAAACAAATAATTTATTTATCCGCAAAGAGTAGATCGTAAAATTTCACAGACGGGAGAGAACCCCTCCCACGATGAACGTTGGACTTTTATGAAAATTATACTTCCGTCGTAGTAATTTACAGCGCATACATCGTACAGAACACAGAACACGCCGACATGAATCATTTCGTACAGGGGGGTACACACTGAGACAACATTTTCGATTGGGATCAAAGCCTTTCGGGACCCATTGATGCTCAAAGGACTTTTGATCGTGAATGTACGGGAGCATGTAACGCGATAGGTCATCACTTTGCAGAAATTTAAGCGCTCGGTGCTTTGTGGCAGTGCCCCAAAGGGACAAGGGGGTTTCAGATAGAAGGGGGCGTAAATAATTACCAAAGGACATGGAAAGTTCAGTACGAGTCTAACCTACGCTCGGATTTCTTGCTTTCACTTGGTTGCTCTAATCTTGGTTATATACTCATTCACAAGTGAAAATAAACCACTTTGGCCTTCGAAGGTGGGACGGAACGGGTAATTTTCCCTCGTGTATAAAAATAATCAGGAACATCTCCGTAGAGACTGAAAGAGTTTCGGTAATTAGGGTCTATTTGACTGTTAAAAAAGAATTTAAATCAAATGTATTCAGGCGCATTGAATATGCCCCAAATTCTATTTTCCCTAAAATTTATTTTACCGAAAATATCAGTTGATCGAATAGCAATTTGCTATAATTTTTATACTTCCGAATTATCGTTTGACATAATTTTTATTTTATCGAATTATAATTTGACAGAATTTTTACAATTCCGAATTATTATTGAGCGTAATTTTTATTTCTGCGAATAATCATTTGTCCTAATTTTTACTTTTCCATTTGTCATGATTTTTATAATACCGAATTACAGTTTAGCATAATTTTTATTTTTCTGAATGAGCATGTAACCTAAAATTCATTTTACTGAAACACCATCTGTCATAATTCCCATCTGACCGAAATCCCAAGTAACAGAAATTTCATTCTTTCGGAAATGGCGTCCGGCAATTTGATTGGTTGAATAATACCGCGAAATTCAAATCAGCCAATCAAATTGTCGAACGCTATTTTCGGAAGAATGAAATTTCTGTTATTTAGGAGTTCGGTCAGATGGGAATTATGACAAATGGTGTTTCGGTAAAAGGAATTTTAAGTTAGATGCTCATTCGGAAAAATAAAAATTATGCTAAACAGTAATTCGGTATTATAAAAATTATGACAAATGGCAGTTCGTGAAAATGAAAATTATGTCGAAAGGTTATTCGGAAAAGTAAAAATTAGGCCAAATGATTATTTCGAGAAATAAAAATTATGCTAAATAATAATTCGGAATTGTAAAAATTATGTCAAATTATAATTCGATAAAATAAAAATTATGTCAAACGATAATTCGGAAGTATAAAAATTATAGCAAATTGCTATTCGATCAACTGATTTTCGGTAAAATAAATTTTAGAGAAAATAGAATTTGTGGCATATTCATGCGCCTCCTGGCGGAAGGTTCGGATAGAATAAAATGTATCCTTTTGAATCAATTTCATTCCGAAATTTGTATCTAAGGATTCCTATCCGATTTAATTCGAAATGAAAAAGAGGATTCTAATACGACCTAATCCGAGGTCTATCCTCGATTTCTATCCGACTAAATCCGAGGTTAAAGGAAGAATTTCAATCCGAATGAAACCAATCTAATCCGAAGTCAAAGAAAGGATTTAAATCCGAATGAATCAGATCTATTCCGAGCTCGAAGAAATGATTTCAATCCGAATGAATCAGATCTAATCCGAGGTTTAAGGAAGGATTTCAATCCGATTGAATCCGATCTAATCCGAGATCGAAGCAAGGATTCCAATCTAAAGTGAAGGATGCTGTTCAGTGACATATTTGCACGGATTAAAAATGATTAAAAGGTAAGCTTCGGGTTCATTCGGATTGAATTTGGAGTTGAGACTCGAATTGGCGGATTCATTCGCATTCATTTGGATTTATCTTGAATGGATTTCGGTATAATTTGGATTGAAATTCATTCCGAATCAATCCGAAATTTGTATCCGAATTAATCCGAATTAATCCGAAACCCATTCAAACGCAATCTGAAGCTTTAATTAGAATGAACTCGCCAATCCAAATAAATTCGGTAAATCCGAATGAATACGAATATACTCGAATTTTTCGGAATCATTCGGATTGATTCGGATAAGACTGACTAATTTGGATTTAAATTCATTCCGAAGCAATCCGAAATTTTCCGATCTAATCCGAAGAAAGTTTTCAATCCAAATTAAACCGAAACTCATTCAAAAAATATCCGAATGAATCCGCCAGTGCGAATATATCCGGTCAATGCGAATGAATCCGAATATATCCAAATTTTTTGGAATCATCCGGATTGATTCGGATAGACCAAATTAATTCGTATTTATTCGGATTGAAAGTTTGTATTCATTCAGATTGGCCGAATTTATTCGGATTCAAAGTGCGGATTAAATCTGATTTATTCGGATTAGCGGATTCAATCGGATTAATTCGGATTCAATCGGATTAAAGATTCGCATTTCCTTTGAATGATTTTTGGAATTATTCGGATGGAAAATTTACTTCGGATTAGATCGGAATAAAACTACTTGATTCGGATAAAAATTCCACAATGATTCGGATTAATTCGGAATGAATTTCAATCCGAAGGTTTCGCTAGGGCGGTTCGAAGAGATAATTATTGCTTGAGAAAGATTCTAATTAATTAAAATTCGGTTAGGTACAGGTAGTAATTAACCTTTCAGTTCTCTAATAACTAAATGTAAAAGGAACTGAAACAACTTTCCTCGTTGAATTTCAAGACATAATTTTCATGGGCAAATTAACAAGGTTAGGCAATGATCGACAACAAGCTAATTTATCAACGTTAGCGACCTACGCAATATAACTATACTATATGGGAGCGCCCGAGAAAATGAGATTATTCCTAGAAACAAACAATTTAAGGGACTCTAACGACAAAGACGAATTTTTCAAAATCTTTCTAAAGTGAAATTGTTCTTCTAATATTGTAAATATATTTGTGAGAGGCAATTTCAAATATTTTTAAATAATTGACATTTTTCTTTATAAGTTACTTATATCTTCTGTTACTACATACATATGTTATTAAAGTAATAAATTTTGTACCTCCACTGTAATTCAATTACTTTTTATCTCGTACTATTTTTTTCCGTTTCATTATTCGAAAAATCGATTCCAGGATTATAGTCGCTATAATCACAAATTAGTAATCCATATCCATATCCATATCCATATCCATACCCATATCCATATCCATATATCCATATCTATCTATCCATATCCATATCCATATCCATATCCATATCCATATCCATATCCATATCCATATCCATATCCATATCCATATCCATATC
>UCOK01015955.1:0-10384 GCA_900474325.1 Synergus umbraculus
TATATATATATATATATATATATTATAACCTTCTTCTTAGAAGATTATAATTGTGAATTTTTTTTTGTTTATTTGAAATATTTATTAGGTGTACAACTTTGCTTCCGCCGTTTTTCGATGGATGACTGCAGCGGTAAGTGCCGGTTGAAATAGGCAGGTCCAAAATTTCATACAGTAAGCTTGGACATCTGTCAATAACCACATCACCACATTAGTGAATTTGTCTTTGCATCAGAAGTGTAATCTCGATCGAAGATGTCAGTTTTCGAGCCAAATTCTCGTCATTTGCGGGAAGTGTTGATTTTTTGCTTTCATTTGAAGAAAACTGCGGCTGAGGCTCATCGAATGCTATCAAGTGCTTACGGTGACGCTGCTCTTAGTGAAAGAACGTGTCGTGAGTGGTTTCAACGCTTTAAAAGCGGTGATTTTGATGTCGAGGACCGGCATGGCGGCGGAAGAGAAAAAATTTTCGAAGATTTCGAACTGGAGGCATTACTTGCTGAAGACTCGTGCCAAACGCAAGAAGAATTAGCAGAATCATTGGGAGTCACTCAACAAGCAATTTCGAAACGCCTCAAAGCCATGGGAATGATTCAGAAGCAAGGAAATTGGGTTCCTTATGAATTGAAGCCAAGAGACTTTGAACGCCGTTTCTTTGCTTGTGAACAGCTGCTTCAAACACAGAATCGGAAGGGTTTTTTACATCGCATTGTAACCGGCGACGAAAAATGGGTCCACTACGATAATCCCAAACGCAGAAAATCATGGGGAATGCCTCCACATCTACGCCCAGACCGAATATTCACGGTGCCAAGGTTATGCTCTGAATTTGGTGGGACCAGCTCGGTGTGGTGTATTATGAGCTGTTGAAACCGAGTGAAAATATTACAGGGGATCGGTATCGAACGCAATTGATGCGTTTGAGTCGAGCATTGAAGGAGAAACCGCCACAGTATCAGAAGAGACACGATAAAGTTATCCTGCAACTTGACAATGCTCGGCCACATGTCGCAAAATCCGTCAAGACATACTTGGAAATCCTAAAATGGGAAGTCTTACCCCACGCGCCGTACTCTCCAGACATTGCTCCTTCCGACTACCATTTGTTCCGATCGATGGCACATGGCCTAGCTGAGCAGCATTTCCATTCTTATGAAGAAGTCAAAGAATGGATCAATTTGTGGATTGCCTCAAAAGACGCATCGTTTTTTCGAGATGGTATCCGACAATTGCCCGAAAGATGGCAAAAAGTAGTGGCTAGTGACGGACAGTACTTTGAATCATAAACAGGTAATCACTTTTTCAGAATAAAGCCTCAAATTTTCGAAAAAAATCGGCGGAAGCAAAGTTGTGCACCTAATAACTTAAGAGATTTTAATTATAATATGCCATTAGGGTGCCAGCTTGTTTTTCTCAAAACATGCAAAAGTAATTTAAAATGAATTGAATCTACGTTATGTGAACCTCAAACTAGCACAATACCGCGGAGAGGGCGGGGCAAGGGAACATTCACTGAAACACTGCACTGTACAAAAGAAACAATAAAAGATTTATTAAATCAAGAATTAAATCATAAAATATTAATAGACAACAAAGTATAGCGATTTGAGCAAAATCTAACAAATTGACGAACCAGTGTTCGTCAATTGCAGCGATAGTCCGAAGAAACACGATGAAATAATCACAAGCAAGAGAGAGAAGAAAAATTGTTACCTTCGCTTACTATAGCGTGGCAAAGCACGCGCCTTCCTCTGACTTGCCCTCTGGTCAAGTTAGGCATTTCAACAATTTTTCCAAAGATGATTTAATGATATTCAGGCTTGACAAGCCGAATTCTCAGTCGATCCAATCTACTTTCACTGGGGCTTCCTCACCACCCAGGGCTATGCAGAGACGATAGTCTCTGATATTTTATTTAATTTTCACTTAAATTATTAAACAATTTTTAGTTAAAAAAAGTGAGTTTTTTTTAAGCTTCTTTTCTCAAGAATTCTTCGGTTATTTGACTTATACTTTTAATACTATTAATTTCAGTTTCTAGGAGAATATAAAATGGATAAATTAAAAAATTCACAGAGCTCTAAATCGTTTTTGGCTTTTTATTTATAAACATATTTAGTAGCTAACGAATCATCTAAATAATACTTCACCACTTTAAATGAACGAAGCAATAAGGATTCGTATCAGACGAACAAATACAGACTTATACGAAAGCTAAATATCGACTTATAAATCTCATCAAATTTCAATGAAATAAAAAAATTAATTTTTTAATGAAAATCAACATTTTAGAACTTTTTCACTAGTAAAATATTCAACGATTCTTCAAAATTTCTAGATGAAATAAAATCTAATCGGACTGAGTTTTATTTAAAGGTTTTTTTGTCTTACTAAGTGAGTTTTTCATTTCTTTTTCTTCCAATATTAAATTGGCTTTATCTTTAGTTAAAGTTTCTTTTTTAAATACTTCTTCGGTTATTTTACATTTAATACTTTTAATTTCAGTTTCTATTGCTGTTTGATTTTTCTTAAATTGCTTATTTTTCATTTGAATACACAAAAGTTTTTCTTGAGCCTTATATTGCTTAAGCTTTAAATCTGATTGTTTTATTTCATCTTGTAATTGTAGTTTCTTTGGCCGAATTTTTGAGGTTTTCTTCTAACTCTGTTTTAATTTTCTTATTTTGCATAATTTTAAATTTTCTCTCAGATTTTAGCCTCTCTTCTTCTTTCTTTTTCTCTGCTGTAAAATCCCATAAATTTCGCCAAGCTGAACCAGTGGCAACAGGAGGGTAAATTGGTTTATTTTCATTATTAGGATTTATGTCTTGACTTCGTTTTCTCTTTTTTTTTTTTTACTTTTATCAAATTTTGGCATAAAAAGGAAATCCTTGAATGCAGTTTCTGTAATAGACTTAGAAGTTGAACCTAAATCAACAAAAAATACGTTATTATAAGTATAATATAAATTTATGCATATTTGAATGCAAATAAATAAAACACTACTCACTGTTATTTTTTTGTACAGTAGTTGCACAATCGATGCATGCCTTGTTAACTAAGTTGTTATTATTACAAATTTCCATGAGTGGAAGAGTTACACTTGATTGAGAATTCTCCAAACAATCTGGAAAAATAAAAAAATGTTAGTGTCAATTTAAATGTTATTTAATTTTGTTTAATGTTATAAAAGATGAAAATCTCTTACGTTCAGAAACTGCTCTATTTATTTGAAGACCATCGGCATCACCAACTACACTAGTATCGAATGAACTACTGTTTTGTCTCAGTAGAGCTAAAGAACCAGTATACTTAAACGAAGGCTTATATCCTATGGTCAAATCTAGAGGCTGTTCACAATCGATTTTCGTAGCCTTTGTCGAAGAAGTTTCAACATCGACGTCCATAGTCTTCGTTGAAAGAATGTCAAAAGCATCAATACTGTATTGAAGGTCGTTAACACGTTCCGAAAATTCCATTTTAGATTCATCGCAGCTCAACTCCATAACAATATCCACATTTTTTTAATTTATGCTTGTATTTGCACTTTCATACTTTTCATCGCTAGTTCTTTCTGAAAAGCTAAAGCTCGTTAACACATTCCGAAAATTCCATTTTAGATTCATCGCAGCTCAACTCCATAACAATATTCACATTTTTAAAATTTATGCTTGTATTTGCACTTTCATACTTTTCGTCGCTAGTTCTTTCTGAAAAGCTGTCACTAGGACCAGCTACAATCAACTTCCCATTACCACATAGTTCCTCAGACAGTCAACAGCCCTCGTTTACAAGTTCTTTTGAAATTTCTACAATAACTGTCTTGTCTATTGGATTAGTACTGATGTTGTCACACTGATCTCCAAGTCCAGGATCTGCTTCACTCTTCTCTGAAATCCTGGGTGCACTTTGTTGACATCTGAGCCAAAATTTGTATAATTCTTTGAATTCAAGTGATCCAGTCCACTCGATTGAATCATCATGGTTTTTAAACTGTGTCAAAATTTCATGATCTAAATGCAATTCGAAGAAAGAGTTGTTTTGGTCTGGTATGCTAGGTACTCCAACATTTGGTTCACATGTCTGATCTTTTTGTACTTCTACTTCTGTATCAATTTGCAATAGCTTGCTATCTATAGTCGATAGCATGTTCAAAAAATGGACTAAGCCCACATCGCTTGAATCCGTTTCCAAGAATTTTCCCTAAATCTAGAGAATTTGGCGCACTTTTGAGTACTTCCGCAAAATGAACTTTTGTTAAAAGAGCACCATCATTTTCTATTCTCCACTGACGTATTGCATCTCTATATTTAGTCTTCAGCGGATGAAAAAGGGATACATCCATCGGTTGCATAATGTGAGTAGCATTCGGATACAATGCTACCAATTCAATTTTATGGTCAACGCAGAAATCACTTAAAGGCTTAGTAATGTAGGAACTGTGGCCATCTACGTATACGATCACAGGAAATTCAATCTCATTTTTTACACACCATGGATAGAACACATTGGTCATATACGTATAGAATGTTTCACTGACCATCCAACCAGTTTCACTTTTTCCGATTACAAACTCATCTGGAAAATGTTTAGTAACGAGTGGTGGAATTCTTTCCTTGTCATAAATTACCATAGTTGGAAGCAACTGACCAGCAGCGTTATCACCTATGAGAGCTGTATAAAATTCTTTATCGTTGCCACTCACATTATGTACAACTTTGTCTCCTTTGCGTACCAAAACTTTCTTAACTTTGGGGCATAGAAAGAAAGCTGACTCATCTAGATTATAAATTCTATTTGGATTGATTTTGAGAAGACCCAAAGGTTCCAGATCTTTTCTCACTGCACCAAACCACCATCGTAAACCCTTTTCCGAAATTTTGGCCCTTGATTTAGTTATGTTTTGACACATGCGCTCAGATATTTGTGGATTTCTTCGTAAAAATCCTTTATACCAGTGTTTAGATGGCATTCCATCAGTGAATGGTATGTCTCTGTTTGTTTTTTTCACAATCATCTGTATGCTGTCAAACAGATGTTGTTTATTGATTGGAAAACCAGTATTGATTGCTCCGAATATCCAGTCAACCAATTCTCGCTCTTCTTCTGCAGCGAAAACAGTAGCTGGCCCTTTTTTTACATTTAATGAATAAGTACCTTTCACTCTTGAATGTAATGTAGCGACAGGTACATTATAAGATTTACTGGCAGTTCTTATTGACTGGCAGTTTTGACAGCTTCTGCAACTTTTTTTACGTCATCTATTGTATAATTCTTTTTTTGGGCACTGTTTCGTTTTTTCTAAAAAAAAATCAATGAAAATCTATGTGTAAATTTCATTATACATAATTTAAAAATGGTATTAGATAAATGTAATGTTCTGTTGTGTGCATGTACTTTGAGGAAAAAAATCATAATTATATCTTGTCAATACCTTACTCTTTAAAAATCTATTGAAAATTACCAGGACAAACATAGGTAGAGTTTAAAAATTCTCGAGAATTTAAAATCGGGTAATATTACCGAGAATATTACCGTGAATATAACCAAAAATGAGAACTTATCGAGAATTTATATTTTTAAAATGCTTTTAATAATTTATAACATTTAATTTATAGTTGAAATACATAACTTTACTTCATAGAATAATTTCATAATTTAATACACTGCAAAACAAGGGCAAATAATATATTTTCTCAGAATTTAAATATGTTGGATTGAACCTGTAATCTTCAAATTCGATTGCTTCATATTTTACTTCATAAATATTATAATTATTATAATTAGATATTTTTTCGGCTCTATATAAGTAGTCATTTTTTAAATAGAATTCTGATTACAGATCGAAAAAAATCTGTAAACATAATAATTTTTGAGTAAAATGAAAAAATGCAATTTTTAGGCTAATTTTGAATTCCTTGTTTTATGAAAAAAGTATTAAAAGTAAATATTTTTTGTTCTATAGACACATTTTTATTTCAAATCAGAATATTTCTGTAAAGCGAAAAGATATTTAATTGTAATAATTGTTGATTAAAATGGGGAATTTAATTTTGAGGTTAGAATTTGGATCCAACACCCGTAAAATAATATTTTGAAAAAATAAAATTAGAGGTAATTTACCTGTAAAGTGTTAAAAATAGCTTACTGAATTTGTCAGGAATAAATATTTTTAGTTAGTTCAATTTATATTTTCTTAAGTTGAAAGTAAGAGAAAATATGAAAATCATCATTAGATATATTGAAGAAAATCTATTTTATTATTTTTATTTGCAACGGCAAATAATGAACGCAAATAATGTAACAGACGTTTGAAAATACAAAATCATAAATTATTAATCGCTTACATTTTAAAAACATTAGTTTATATAAATTATATTTTTTATTTGTAACTCTCAAATAACGAAGAAATAGAAATTACCGAAAATCGATGAAAGAAACATTGGTCCGGTAATATTACCGTAATATTACCGTTTATATTACCGTTACCATCGTAATATTACTCCTTTAAAACTCTAAACATAGGACAGAAAGATACCAATTGATAATATTCAACTTTTATTGTAAAATTGCTACAATGTTACAGTGTTCGGTTTTAGGTTACTTAACATAAAATGAGACGGTATACCCGAACACCCCACAAAATATATAAAAAACAATAAAAACATTTACTCACCTCTTTTTTTTTTAACCATATTATATTTCATTTCCATTTAAACCATTTTACATTTAAAAACAGACGTGATTAATGATGAAAATCAAAATATAATAACCTGTCTTTTTTAGCTATAGACACAAGGAACGAGGCAAACCCTGCTTAAAATGCCGGATACAACCCGGATATGACCCAGATAGACTCGGAACTCTATCTGTATCTATCCGGAAAATTGCCGGATTTTGTAACCGGGTTGTATCCGGACCTATTTGGATCTTATATGAGACGCTGGAAAAGATTTATCTGGGTGTATCCGGTCCTATTCGGATCTTATATGGGACGCTTGAAAAGATTTATACGGGCTTATCTGGGACTTATACGGGACGCTGGAAAAAATTTATCTGGGGTCTATCCAGGCCTATTCAGATCTTATATGGGTCGCATGAAAGATTATACGGGCCTATCTGGGACTTATACGGGACGCTAAAACGTGTTGAAGTTCTTTAATATTAAATCTTTTTAAAATTTCTCGAAATCCCTTAAAATTATTAGAAACCTCATAAAATTACATAAAATCCTTTAAAATTCTACAATATCTATTAAATATATAACGAAATATTGTAAAATTTCACATCATTTAAAATCCTTCAAAATCCCTTAAAAATCTATTAAATTTGCATAAATTCTTTTTAAAATCGATAAAATATCTTGAAATCCCTTGAAATTTTACATTATTAAAAATTTTTTTAATCTTTTGAATTTCGCAAAAATTAGTTCTTGCATATATTATTATTTCAAACCTGATTGACTTTTGAATTTAGTTGAAGTTGTAAGAAGGATAATAAAATAATCGCGCGCGTTGGTTTCCTCTAGTAAAATTAAATTACTATTAAAAATAATATTATGAAATAAACCTTTTTATCGCCATTACAGTATCCGATGTGCACAAGCTCTCCTCTTTCTACTTTTTTAGAAAGATATTTTTTAGCCACATCTTGAACGTTGTTTACACATTCTAAATATGCATCATAAGAAAAAATGTTTTAATATATATGTAATATTTGTAACTGAAGTTTAAAATTACGAAATGAAGACATAAGTAAAATTACAAATAAAGACATAAATATGATCACTCAAAGCAGTAATTTTCAGTTCTGAATTACTAAAAGGTGAAAAACAAAAATTTTATCAGAATTAAATTTAAAACTATAACTGAAAAGTTGGATAATTGAAACGAAAATCATTTAAAATCCAAGAGCTTAAAAAATAAGCTCAAAACTCAAAAATAAACTTCCGCATAAACTTAGCTATTACTTGATGATATCGTTCTATAAGACGCTCTTGCAGTTTTAGAGTTTTCTCCTTTAACATTCTGTTTTCAGAAGTTATGTTCAGAATATGCCTCCTTAGTTCCATATGTGTCTCTAAATAATTTTCGCACGATACGTTTCTATTCAATAAATCTGTGATTGGTGTTTTTGGAAAATGGTGCTGCTGCTGTAACAAAATTTCAATGTTTAATAAATATAAGTAATACTAAAAGTTTATAATTGAAACAAAGTAATGCCGGCTTTAATTTTTTTAACAAACATTATTGTACTGTGTATCTGAAGTACAATGCGAAGACGTCAATTCTTGGAATTGTTTTTCCTTGTCGGTTTCTTCCTTTTCATTAATGTACTGTGTACACTCTGATACTTTAGGTTTGGAGCTTCTTTCGTCACTTTCCTGTAAAAATGTAACGAAATTATATAAATGGCAAAATCAGATAATATCAAATAATTTAATTTTTGTAACCGGCTTGAATTTTTTTTCCAAACCTTGTTACGCTGCAGTGTATCCGAAGTACTACTATCCCCGGAAGACGTCAATTCCTGAAATTGTTTTTCCTTATCGGTTTCTTCCTTTTCATTAATGTACTTTAAGCTTTCTTCGTGGCTTTTTGACGAGGGAGGTTTCGATTTCTTAAGTTCCTCTAAATTAACGTTCTATTCAAGTTCATAAAATAAACAGATCAGTATTAATATTATTGTATAATAAACTTGATATAAATGAAAATATTTTAAATAATATACATACTTCTTGCAGTATAACGTTCTTCGTAATACATAATTTAGATTGTGCCATCTTGGTCTTCAGCTTCCTTTCACTATTAGGCGATATCTACGCAATAAAAATAAAAATTTATTCTTGTGATTTACACAGGTCTTTATTACATAATATGGATGAAGTTTTGATTATTTAGAGTGAATTTCTTGTGTCGTAATCACCACATTATTTTTAATAATTATAAGTTTCTTTAATACTATTAAACAATTAAACATTATAAGTGTAATATTGAATTACCTCTTTCTTTTTTTTGTTCTGATCAGTAACTTCTCTCTTTTCCTTCTTTACTATCTGGGAGGTTTCAACGAGTTCAGATGGTGCCCTTAAAATATATCTACCAATTTTTAATATTTCTTTCGTGTGGAAAAATATATTGCATTTTGAGGTTTGAGATTTATAACATGCGTGATTTGCTTTTCTAATACTTGCATTAAAAATAGTTAACTGTGAAAGCTAATTGCTCCATTTCCTTTCAGAAAATGGCCGATCAATCTGAAAGAAAGAAAGAACGCTTTTTACCCGATGGGAGAAAAATTTTACATCCGATGTAACGTGCCTTGTCTCTAGGCACGGAACTACGTCTCGACGATCCTTAAACTTATTTGAGGAACTCAAATTTATTTTGCGCCAGTTATTTATCCAAGATAAATAACGATGAGCTCCTTATAATCCTGCGAAATCCTAAAATAAATACAACTACTAGCTCAGAGTCTTGATATCTCAAGGTCATGAGTTACTGACATCACGGAAATAATTGGAGACAACAATTTCGAGTGAGAAGCAATTAAATAGATTTAATCAATAAGAGATGACAATATAAGAGATTACATAATCAAAAATCCAAGATTTACAAAAGTCGATAATCATAATTAGAGTTTACAATGAATTAGTTCATAATACAAAAATAAAGATGTAGTTTGCAATACTGTTGATTTAATCATAATGAATAAAAAAAGGAACTTTACATTCGAATTTAAATTACATTGGATCGAAACATTATGAGCACCTCGAATCAAAAAGAGAAACAGAAAATGGCCAAGCTCGGCAAAGTAGCTCCGAAACTGAGAATTATATAATTACTCTACTTTGCTAAACTTGCCAGTACAAAAGATAACCATACCTCTGCCATTCTTTACGAAGTTCCAAATATTTTAGTGATATTAAATAAGTCCTCGGTAATAGGTGTATAATTCACGAATCCTCAAAGATAACCGAAACAATCAACTAAGTGATTTCACTTCCAGAAAGAGAGTGACGCTTAGAAAGTAAGGCGGAAGTTCGTTGACAGATGGACGGAAGTCAGTCAGCAACCATCATGAATATCGAGTCCGATGTAGCCAATCGCAGTAGTTATTGAAATCATGTGACTAGTGACGTAGTAAAGAAGAGTCCTGTCACTAGTCACCCATATAGCTACTTGACAGTGTGCCCTGCACTTATTCTTTCGGTTGTTCATAACGAGTCATAGAATGGCTGAGCATTCCTTATAATGTCCTTAAAAATCGTTGATGACACATAAATGAACGATCCTTAGTGGTTCAGGCTGTCCTGGCTTCTTAGTAGTAAAATTTATCATTTGTCAGACGCGCGGGGCTCCGCGCGTCGCAGCTGTCTACTGAG